>VMDO01020665.1:8549-18885 GCA_007922755.1 Pedetes capensis
AAGAAAGAAAGAAAGAAAGAAAGAAAGAAAGAAAGAAAGAAAACCTTCCCCTTGATGCCAAGTTTGATTCTTTATGCCCCTGAAGAGTGATTCCTATTCTACTAGCTCCAATCTACGTACTCTCGATTCCCAGGCTCCCATGAACCTCAAATCTCCTCTCTACTGCCAGTCTTTTCCATAGGCAAATCCTGAGATGAAAAGATATTATTACTGTCCTGCTGATTATTATGTAATTTAGGAGCAAGGACTAACAAATATTAAAATATAAAACAAACTCAACAGAAAAAAATAAAAATAAAAAAGCCACTGATCCCCAAATCCATAGTTTAGTGCTCAGACATTACACAATTATTAGACTAACAAATGGGGCAGGAGATTCAATAAGAATTTAGAAGAAAATGGATTTTTAAAGGGGAGAAGTAGTCAGTGTTGGGTGGTATGAAATGCAAGTTGGAGCATCAGACAAGGATTCACAACCACAGTGGAAAGATCCTCATAGAGCAAGTTTCAATACTACAGCAAATCCTTTTCAGGGGTCAAACACGTTTGCTTGGATAGAGCACCTTGTGGAAGTCTCTTGAAAATATGAGTGGTGAAATGCCTAAAACTATGATGGAGAAAGTCATTATTAGGAGATTAGATCCACTACAAAAATCAGTGGGACAGGTTGTGAAGATGTACAAAATTATGACATTTTATACCTATGGAGAAAGAGTGTTTGTTCTTGTTACTCCATTCAAAGCATTTTCACTTTCTGTGAATAGCCCAAGTCCTGTTAAGCCCTTAGGATCAATCTCAGTGTCTATCACTGCAGACAAGCCTTCCTTGACCTTCCTTATGTTCAGCACCTCTTTCCCCAACCAGAAAGGGAATGAAGAAAGAGACTCCCTCTTCAAAATCTCAGTGCATCTTATGAACACTGTATTGGAATTACCAACTGTTATGGTTTGAGTATGAAATGTACCACACAGGCTCTTAGGTTGACTCCTTCTCCTTAGATGGTGGTACTATTTTGGAAGATGGTAGAAACTTTAGGAGGTGGTGCTTCACTGGGAGAAGCAGGTCCCAGAAGGCATGCCTTTGAAGGTTATACCTGGTCCCTGATAACTTCATCTCTGCTTGTCTACTATCAAGTGTAGAACTTCCTGTGCCACACACTCTTCCCATCATGATGTTCTGCCCAAGTGCATGGAGCCAAGAAACTGTGGACTGAATCATCTACAACTATGAACCAAAATAAATTTTCCTTCCCTTAAATTGTTTCTCTCAATACAGACTTTGGTATGAGGAATGGGGTTATTCTTGGATGAAAACTGACCATGTGGTTCTTAAGCCTTTGTACCTGATTTTTGAGAAAAATTTGGAAAAGTTTAGAGGAGTAGGCTGGAGAAAGCCTCAGATCCTGTATGAAGAGCTTAATGGGCAATTCTGATGGGAATTCAGATCATATTGATGATAGAAAAGTGGACGGACCATAAAGACTATGCTCAAAAGGCTTCAAGGAGAAAAGATGACTCTATGGTAATCAGACTATAGGTCATTCTTGTTAGAGTCTAGCAAAGAATTTGTCCACATTTTTCACTGTTCTGAGACTTTGAGTGAGGTTGAATTTTAAATCAATGTATTAATTTGGTGGAAGAAATTCCAAGACAACATAGCATTCAAGCCGTGGCATGGTTATTGATAGCTGCTTTTATCCAGATTTACAGTGATAATCAGGCATAAAAAAGTGGAGCTAGCAAATCTTAAAAATATGCATTTTTGCCAGAAAAAGGGTATAACTAAACTTACAGACAAGGAAAATATAGTTGTTGAAGAGATTAATGTACCAGTATGATAGGAAAGATGACTTCAGGAAATCTCAGGAATTGTATTGTTCCCACCTATCACAGGATCAAAGGTGTAAAGGTTTTAATTCATTCAAAAGACTTTGCTTTGAGAAGAGAGCACTTCCAAAGACAACTCTTTGCATTGATCCACCTATCAAGTTGCTTCCCCAGGACTTGTTTCACAGTGTTCAGTTGTCCAGAAACTTATAGGTCAATGTAGCTATTGTCTAAGAGGGTTTGGCTTCTGCTTGAGATGTCATCAGACTTTGGAATCATCCACATGATGATGGTTTTTTAGGTATGCAAAATGCAAGAGTTATTGGGTCATGAAGGCTTCTACCCAAATTTCAAAAGAAGATGTATGAGGATAGGCAATGTGTGGCAGAATAAGAGTCTTTAGGCAGCCCTTGGGAAGGCAAGAAGTGAAGCTGTGAAGGTGAAGCATAAATTATAGGATTAGGAGAACCCATATTGTTGGAGATTACAGGAACATGGAACATACGCCAGGAAAGCTGTAGGCAACAAGTGGAGCTAACTCAAGAAAGAAGCTATGTGGTTGCAAACAACAAAGTTATAGAGGCAGGTCTGCCCAAGATCACTGAAGCTCATATCATGGCCCCATATGTTCTAGATGGTGAACATGGACCTACAGGACTTAATGTTTTCTCTGCTAGGGTTTGGTCTTGCTTTGGTCCTGTCTTTTCTTGTTGTTCTTCTATTCTTCTCTTTTGGAATGGGGCTGTTTACTCTGTGTGATTGCACTTCTGGTGTATGTAATGTTTTTTGGCTTTACAGTGGCTTATAACTAAGACTTTGCCTTGAGTCTCAAAGGAAACTTTGAATTTGAGTTTTTGAACAGGGTTGGAACTCTTATGAGGATTCACAGAAATGGACTAAATGCATTTTGCATTACAAGGTGATCATGAGCCTTTGGAAGGTAGGGTAAAAATGTTATAGAATGCTATGGTTTGAATGTGAAATGTCTCCATAGGCTCTTGTGTCAAATCCTTGCTCCCCAGATGGGGATGCTATTTTGGGAGGTGGTAGAAACTTTAGGAAGTGGGACCTAGCTGGGGGAAGTCAGGAATAGAAGCTAGGGGGCATGCCATTGAAGGTTATACCTGGTCCCTGATATCTTCATGTCCCTCTGTTTCCTGTTCACCATAATGTGTAGAACCTCCTGTGCCATATACTCCTGCCTTGACCATGTTCTGCCTAAGTGCATGAGGTCTAGCAACCATGAACTGAACTACCTGAAACCAGGAGCCAGAATAAATGTTTCTCTCCTTAAATTGTTTCTCTCAGATAATTTGCTCACAGCAATGAGAAAGACTGACTAGCCATAAAATTTGTTCACTCTCACTCACTAGACTTATAAATTCCTTGATGCTTGCAGCTGTCCTTTTCTTCTTCTTAAGAACCTCTGTCCCTTGAAAACATATCAACATGTAATAAGTTAGTACTCAGAAACTGTCATCAAAATGATATGCTCAGAAGATATATAGGAAGACTACTTGCTAATATTGTACATGCGTAATGACCAAAGAATGCTCAAAATGAAAGACAACACTCTAGATAAAGACTGAGATACTTTTATGCCATCAGTGACCAGAATGATTAGATGTGGATGAACAAGAGAAGAATGCTGTCATAGATCACTTGAGAATTTCTTCCTTGAGCTCTGGAATGACATGTAATGGACCCTCCTAATCTACCCTCAGTGGAAACAAGACAGTCAAGACAGTGACAAGGTTTTCTTCTGAGGAGTAGGAGTCACCTCCAGCCTTCCCTTCTGTGTCTCTGTCAGTTCCTTTACCTTGCCCTTATCTGAGAGATTTTGATCTATGGTATTTGAAAGTTTATTTTTCTATTCTCTGAAACATTTTGAAATTCATACTTTATTCCGTAATGACAGATAGTCAATAAATGTTTAATAAGTACATATGGCCCACAATCCAGGCATAAATGAGACTAAATAAAGTGCATAACTATTTTGAGTTTATGGATGGTATGATTGGTAAATAGTCACCAGAGGAGTTTATGGGTGGTATAATTGGTAAACAGCAACTAGAGGAATGGTACATAACTCCACTTGCACTCAAATCTCCAAATTGCTGTTGAGTAAACAAAGACAAAGACTCTAAGAGATGCATGGATGGTAGCTGCTTCAATGTTTTTAAAAAATGCTTTTACAGGAAAATAGCAAAGCTAAGAATTGTCACAATCCTTAATATATACCTTTGTCATTTTGTTTTTCTCCTCATGCTAACCTTTATGTTAAATTATACTGAAGGATGTGAATGTCTATGAATGGAATTAAATAATAAAAAGTTTCTGACTTACCCTGCTTTGGTAAGTTGGATTTTCTCATAATGAGACTTTCTTGTTAATTTTTACCTCTCTTTGTCAAACTTAAAACTAAGAAATGATAGCCAGATTTCTACATCTTTAGGAGATTAACTTACTCTTAGTTAAGATTGGACTACACAATCACAATTTCTATATTTATTTCATTTTCTAGATAGGTACATAGCGGTAGAAATGGGGGAAATCTAAGTATATGGAATATATGAGCAAAATAAAATTCTAAATCTAGAATCTCTGACTTATGTTTGGTGTTAAGATAACATTGCCATATTAAGAACAATACAATAAAACATTTAGGTAAGAACATATATGTAAATGTGTTTCTTTAGGTTCTAATTATCAATACAATTTTAATTCATTTTTACTCAATTAGAGATTGGGGTTTTTTTTTTAAAAAAAGCTTGAAAGACATACTTTGTATATCAATGATCTTCTGTAAAGAGGCAACAGCATTCATATTTGGGGTTTGGTGGAGAATATCTTCAGCAAGTGGCTCCAGCTGCAAGAATAGTAGACAAGAATATGAGCAGAACATTATGACTTTATAGTAAGTATCATAGAAGCAATGTAAATTGAGAAACCTAATCCTCAGGAAAATCTTGCTCTAAGAATTGGTTAGTATTTTGCTGATATCAGTTCTAAAAGTGTAGTCAGTTTTATTTCTATTTTGCATCCATATAATTAAATTCCAAAGGGCTTTTCTATTGGTCATGAGATTAATCTATGACGTCCCTGAAGCAGGTGCATGTTTGAGTATTAGTCATTTAAAATCTGAGTTATTTATGTAATTTTTGTAGGTTCCTAAAAACTCAAATTCCAGCATGTCTGTATATGCAGCTGGGCCCTGCAAATGAAATCTCAGAGAAGTCAGACAGAATGAGTAGTCTATTATACATACTTTTGTAGTGCTTTCATGTCTAACCACCTTACACATTTGAACACTTCATGGTGCAAAGTCATGAGACAGCTGCTCTTATTCATTGAATAAAGTAGTAGGGAAAAAATTCAAATAAACCCAAAGGAAAAATAACTGTACAGATCCATTTAACTTCTGCTTTATTCATAACTATACTGATAAGCACACGACAAATTCCTTTCTTGTAAATCTATCATGAGCTCCTGGAATAACACTGATTTTTCATGGAAGAGATTGCCCTTACATTGTTTTGAAAAAAATGAAGAGGAACTTTAAATAATTTATGAAGTTTATTTGTCAAAACCAAGTCTGATGATGTATCCTTGGGAATGCCTTATTAAGGACCATGATGTATTTCAGGATATTTGCAAACAAAACAGCCATCCAGCTATTGTGACCCACAAAGCAAGGACAATAATAGTAGCAAAAGGATTAACAACAAAGTTTTTGTAGAAAACTTAAGAGTTAATAGTCTCAAATAAAAACTGATTGGTTAGACATCGTAGCATGAATGGGAACTGCTGTCTCTAGATGTACCAAAGCATGAACTCATCAATGTCTCTTCATCTGTAGGAAAAACTTAAAAAAAAAAAAAACTAAGGGATTACAAGTTTCCATAGCATCTGTGAATGAATCTTCCCCCCAGGGTTTCTCTGAATTGATTATTCTACACTTCAATCATAAAACCTAAATAGCACCTTTCTTCCAGATGCCAAAGGATAACAGACTAGCTTAGGGATATTTATACATGGGTAAATTCACTAAATATAACTTTCCAGAGTGTTTTTCTTAGCTGCCAAAGAAAAACCTTTAAAACATCAAAAAGATTTGTGTGCAATTCAGTTTGGTAAGAGGCAAAAAACACTACTACCACCACTCCACATCCGTGAATGGTTCTGATTTCTTAAACTCTTAAAATTTGTTAAAAATCATTCTTTCAAAATATATTTTAGGTCATATCTTCATGAATATGTTATCCTTGTAATACCCTCTCAACCCAGAGGAACCACTGAATCATAAACTGAAGTTTACTTGGAGAACTCTTTCTGAAGAGTTAGACAGGGTTGAGTAAGTACCTTGCTCACAAATATGCTTTTCGTTCACTTCTTCCTCAGAGCTTAGAGAAAATAATTTTAATAGCCATTCAGTAGGTTATACCACTAAAATGCTTTGATACAGCATTCTGTTCAAAATTTAAGAACACAAGCATAAGGTGATATTGGCACATTTAATTCTTCAAAAAGCTTCACTATGCCTTCAGAGTGAAAATGCTGATAAACCAAAGGGTAGATGCTACTGGAAAAAACAAAAAACAAACAAACAACAACAAAAAAAATCACTACAGACACATCATGAATGCAAAAACCTAGCTTTTGGAGCTGTCGCACATTGAGATCTATGGCCTACTTTTAAGACCCGGGTTACGTATAAAGTATACATGGTTCAGTGTGTTGAGAATAAAAATACAAACACACCTAAACTCACAATCTGAAATCTTCAGTTAGATACAATAAAGTTGTGCCTACTTAAAAAAGCAACCCAGAGAATTAAGGCAATTAAATTGATCATTTAAGCCTCCCAAACCATTTCCTTGCCTGTTTTTGGTAAATGTCATTTAGAGGATTTAACCTTCAGTAAATTGCCCCAATTTGTTTCATTTTGAGTGTATACACACAGAGCTGAATTCAGAAAGTTCTCAATGTAGGTTCCTTATTTTTCTTCTGGTAGTTCTGCAGAGAAAGCAATGGGTAATACTCTCAGTTGGCAAGAAGGCAAGCAGAATTTAAAGTCTGTTTTCATAAAATTAAAACCTTGTATGAGGGACCACAAAATTGAGTTGTGTGTTTTTTTAAAAAAGAGTTTGTTGATTTAATCACTCAGAATTAGAATCACTAAAATCATCTGATTGAAGCATCCAATTGATAAATATTTGTATTAGACATTATTAGTAATCTAATAACCAAGTAATGAAATAATACTACACAAACAGCCTTTTAAAATAAATTTGGAGCAAAATATGAGAATATGCAGTAAAGATATGTTAAGTATTTGCTTTGATTGATAAGATATAACAAAAACACTGACTACTGAAGCTAATCAGAATTATTGAAAGATAAATAAAGAAATTTATTCAAACCAGAGAACTTCTGCATACAAATGTCAGAGTAAGATAAAGCAGATGCAGGTATAAGAAATTTACATACCCATCATTGCCATCTCTACTGAGCAATTCTGTTAAGTAATGATAATTATCATGGTGTTATTAAGATATGTTAGATAATTTTAATACAACCTCTTGACACACAAAGCTCTCATTCAACTTTGTTACATGTAAAGCTTAATCACAATCACTAATTACAGCAATTCCCTATATAAATTTTCAATCTTAGTGACAAAGAAACTTATTTTTCAACATCTATTACAGAAAATTGAAATACTGTATTGACACACTTCAGATGTTTGCACAGTTGCACATACCATGTAATATCTAAGTACTATGGGTATTTTAATGCACCATAAAAATTGTGGCCATTATCATCTCAAGAATAAGAATTTTCAAGTTCTTTAGAATCAGATCATTTAAATAATGAAAAATTATTTTAGTCTTCTAGGTTCCATCTGTGGAAAGAGGCAAGGGATATCCTTGATTAAAAGCTTTCAGTCTGTACTCATGAAACATGAAAATCAGCTCATTGTTATTTTCATGATTCAAAACAGAACAAAAAGCAGCTAAAGAGAGCCCTTGCAAATACAATAGGTATGTGAGGATGGATGTATATATTAAGCATGTAAAGGATCTACTAAATACACTTGTTAGCTTTTATGTTATGATTCATGTTTCCCTAATAAACTATTTATATATTTATTTATTTATTTATAGATATTAGGAGTTGAATCCAGGGCCCTGTACATACTTTGCGAGTGCTCTACCACTGGGTTGCACCTCTAGCCCATTTTTCGTTTTGTATTTTGATTTCACTAAGTTATGTAGGTTGTCTCTGGCCTTAAACTCACGATCCTCTTGCCTCATGATCCTTGAACTCACGATCCCCCTAAGTCTTTGAGATTTCAAGTGTGCACCAACCATGCCTGGCTTATGTCCAGTATTTTTATATTTTTATACATTTATCTATGCTGTTCCATCTAACTTCTGCTTTCTTTATCCTTCAAATTAAAGAAACTTTACTAATCATTCTAGGATCAGCACAAATGTCTGCTCCTCAAATTCTCTAATAGAGTAAATTGCTTCCACCTCTGTGGCATCTATCCTGACAAATACTCTTGTTAACTAAACACAGTTATAGTCAGCTAAACCTACCATTCTCTACTTTGTTGTGAGTTATTTAAAGAAAAAGGTAGAGCCTGGTATACAGTAGGCATTTAAAATATGTGTAATGAAGGAATTACTTCAAAGAAAACAGGAAGAGGGGGTCTTTATTCACTTTTCACAGCTAACAAACCTAAATGAAATAGATTCTTTCTCTGCTGTAATTCAGGGATAGTTTTAATGTAATGGACCCGAAAAACAACAGTGAACTGGCATATCTTCTTTTTCTCTCCTATGTGTTGGCACGGTTGCCTGACATGGAGACACGTATTTCCCCACCTCAGAAATGCAGGCAAAGGGAAAAGAAGCAAAGACCTGTTCTAGAGCAAGCAGATGCCATATGGCAACGCCAAAGATTAAAAGAAAAAAAGTTGGTCCCAAAAGAGCAGGAATAAAAGGCAATTGCATGAACATAAAATGGAATGAGATTTTAAAAAGCATTGAAGTCACTGTTGAGTCCAGTTTGCGGCAAATTGGAATCTTTGTTGTTGTTGTTAGGTGCCGTTGAGTCGAGTCCAACTCATAGCAACCCTTTGTACAGCAGATCGAAACACTTGCCTATTCTGTGCCAGGCAAACCATCTTATTTATGTTTAAGCCCATTGGTGCAGACACTGTGTCAATCCATCTGGTGGAGGGCTTTCTTCTTTTGCATTGACCTGCCACTCTCCCAAACATGATGTCCTCCTCCAGGGACTGATCTCTCCTGGCTACATGTCCAAAATGTGTAAGACGCAGTCTGGCCATTCTTGCTTCCAAGGAGCACTCTGGTTGCACTGCTAGGACAGATTTGTTGGTTCTTTTGGGAGTCCATGGTATATTCAATAGACGTCTCCAGCACCACAATTCAAAAGCATTAATTCCTTTTCTGTCTCTCTTGTTCAGTGTCCAGCTTTCACAACCATATGATGCCACTGAAAATACCATGGCATGAGTCAGACGCACCTTCATCTTCAACGTGACATCTTTGCTTCTCAATACTCTAAAGAGATCTTTTGTCACAGCTTTTCTTAGAGCAATGCGTCTTTTGATATCTTTACTGCTGCTTCCATGGGTGTTGATTATAGAGCTAAGCAAAGCAAAATCTTGGACAACCTCAATCTTTTCTCCATTTATTGTGAAGTTGCGTGCTGACCCAGTCGTAAGGATTGTTTTGTTGATGTTTAGTCATAACCCATATTGAAGGCTATGATCTTTGATCTTCATCAGTAAAGGTTTTAAATCCTCTTCACTTTCAGCAAGCAGAGTTGTGTCATCTGCATAATGCAGGTTGTTAATGAGTCTTCCTCCAATCTTGATGCTGCATTCTTCCTCATAAAGTCCAGCTTCTCGGATTATTTGCTCAGCGTATAAATTGAAGAGATAGGGTGAAAGTATACAGCCCGGATGCACACCTTTCTCAACTTTAAACCATGCACTGTTTCCTTGTTCTATTCGAACAACTGCCTCCTGGTTCCTGTACAGATTTCTCATGAGCACAATTAGGTGTTCTGGTATTCCCATTTTCCAAAGTGTTACCCATAATTTGTTATGATCCACACAATCAAATGCTTTTGTATAGTCAATAAAACATAGATAGACACCTTTCTGATATTCTCTGCTTTCAGCTAATATCCACCTGACATTTAGCAATGATGTCCCTGGTTCCCCGCTCTCTTCTGAATCCCGCTTGATTTTCCGGTAATTCCCTGTCTATATACTGATGCAGTCACTTCTGAATGATCTTTAGTAGAATTTTGCTGGTTTGTGATATTAATGATATTGTCTGATAGTTTGCACATTCAGTTGGATCCCCTTTTTTGGGAATAGGCACAAATATGGATCTCCTCCAGTCAGTTGGCCAAGTAGCTGTTTTCCAAATCTGTTCGCATAAACATGTTAACACCTCCAGTGCTGA
>VMDO01020665.1:18985-37245 GCA_007922755.1 Pedetes capensis
GGTTGGTCATCTACCAATTCTTTCTTGTATAATGACTCTGTGTATTCTTCCCATCTTCTTTTGATGTTTCCTGCATCATTTAATATTTTCCCTGTAGAATCTTTCACTACTGCCACTCAAGGCTTGAATTTTTTCTTCACTTCCTTAAGCTTGAGAAACATGGAGCGTGTTCTTCCCTTTTGGTTTTCTGCCTCCAGCTTCTTGCACATGTCATTATAATCTTTGTTTTTGTCTTCTCGAGCTGCCTTCTGAAATCTTCTGTTTAGTTCCTTAACTTCATCATGTCTTCCTTTTACTTTGGCTGCTTGACGTTCAAGGGCAAGTTCTACTGTCTCTTTTGACATGTAATTTGGTCTTTTCTTTTTTTCTTGTCTTTTTAAGAACTTTTTGCTTCCATCTTGAATGATGTCTTTTATGTCATGCCACAACTCTTCTGGTCTCCTATCATTTGTGTCTAATGCATTAAACCTATTTTTGAGGTGGTCTCTGAACTCAGGTGGGATATACTCAAGGTCATACCATGGCTCTCGTATACTCGTTCTAATTTTTTTCAGCTTCAGTTTGAACTTGCATATGAGAAGTTGATGGTCTGATCCACAGTCAGCACCCGGTCTTGTTTTGACATTTTGTACAGAGCTTTTCCATCGTCTCTTTCCACAAATGTAGTCAATTTGATTCCTATATGTTCCATCTGGTGACATCTATGTGTATAGTCTCCGTTTATGATGTTGAAAAAACGTATTTGCAATGAAAAGGTCATTGTTCTGACAAAATTCTATCATGCGATCTCCAACTTCGTTTCTGTCACCAAGACCATATTTTCCAACTACTGAGCCTTCTTCTTTGTTTCCAACCTTTGCATTCCAGTCACCAGTGATTATCAGTATGTCTTGATTGCATGTTTCATCTATTTCAGATTGTAGAAGCTGATAGAAGTCTTCCCTTTCTTCATTTGTGGCCTTAGTGGTGGGTGCATAAATTTGAATAATAGTCATATTAACTGGCCTTCCTTGTGGGTGTATGGATATTATTCTATCACTGACAACATTGTATTTCATGACAGATCTTGAAATGTCTTTTTTGATGATGAATGCAACCCCATTTCTCTTTAGTTTATCATTCCCAGCATAGTAGACCATATGATTATCTGACTCAAAATGGCCTATGCTGGTCCATTTTAGCTCACTGATACCTAGAATGTCAATGTTTATGCACTCTATCTCTCTTTTAACAATTTCTAATTTGCCTAGATTCATACTATGTACATTCCGTGTTCCAATTATTAATGGATATTTACAGTTGTTTCTCCTCATTTTGAGTTGTGCCACATCAGCAAGTTGAGTACCCTGGGGCTTTACTCCATTTCCGTCATCATGGTAGACTCTCCTTTGAGGAGGCAACTCTCCCCCAGTAGTCTTTTGAGTGCCTTCCAACCTGGGGGCCTCATTTTCCGGCACTATATATGACAGTGTCTCTTTGCTATCCATAGGGTTTTCAATGGCTAGTTGTTTTGGGAATGGCTCACCAGGTCCTACTCCCTAGTCTGTCTTAGTCTGTAAGCTCAGCTGAAAACCTGTCCACCATGGGTAACCTTGCTCATGTCCGAGGTTACAGTGGCAGAGCTCTCAGCCTCATCGCAACACACAAGCCCCCACAGTGCGGCAAACTGACAGACATGCATTGAAATCTTTATGATATCTAAATGTCTAATCCACATATATGGTACATTCATTAATTTAGTTGGATGTTTGTTAAATTCTCTAAAAATATTTACATTTTATGCATAAAATCATAATTTAGATAGGTCTATCCTAGGTATTGCCTGTAGCCATACCACTGTGGCATCTGATTCCATCAGATCTCAGAAGCTAAGCAGGGTCAGTCCTGATTAGTACTTGGATGGGAGATCACCTGGGAATACCAGGTGCTATAGGCCTGGGAGAAGGACCTGGCAACCTACTCCCAAAGAACAATCAGCAACTGAAAACCCTATGAATAGCAGAGAAACACTAACAATACTGTTTGGGCTCTTGTATGTAGGGTCACTATGAGTCAGACACTGACTCAATGGCACCTAACAACAACATCCTAGATATTAGGTATGTTTGGTAATGCTTTTGTATATTATATATACATGTGCACACACAAAGATACACACACATATATAAATTTGTTTGTTTATTTATTTAGGAGACAGTGTCTTTTGCTATGTAGCCCAGGCTGGCCTTGAACTCCCAGTCCTCCTGTGTCAGCCTCTCGAGTGTTGGGATTACAGATATGTACCACAATGCTCAGCTATAATTTCATTAAAAAACCTTCTTCTGGATATAATTATAGTTTTTCAGAATTTCCATATTACAGCAAACTTTACCCAGTTTTCCCTAATGTTAACTAGTTACATAAAGTCAGTACATTTTCAAACTTTCTTTCTTTTCTTTCTTTCTTTCTTTTTTCCTTTTGTGGTACTGGAGGTTGAACCCAGGGCCTCACGCCTGCAAGCTTTGCAAGTGCTGGACCACTGAGCTGCACCCCCAGCCCATTTTTTTCTTTCACTTTTTGAGACAGGGTTTCACTAAGTTATGCAGGCTGCCTTTAGTCTTGAACTTGCCATCCTCCTGCCTCTGCCTCCCGAGCCCCTGAGATTACAGGCATGCACCACCCACCAGGCTCAAACTTTATTTCTTATAGTTCTTATAGCTGACATATAGATATATAATTGATTTTTACTTGACCTTTTGAATTATTGTTAAATTCTCATTGACTTTAGTTGAATTTTAATTGATCACTAATCTTGTTAAACTCACATATTAATTCATAATTTAAATGAAAATAATGTTATGGATTTCTGCATATGTGTCCACATACCATCTGTGAATAAGATATTTATTCATTCTTCTCCAATTTTATAGTTTTTATTTTTTTCTTACCTTATTGTGCTATCTCGGAAGAAGTAAGAGTGATTTCTAACTTGCTTTTTATTTCAAAGAAAAATTTTCATGTTTTACCAAACATAGATTTGTATCTAATAGCTCCAAAACTTGAAAAAATTCCATGTCCATTAAAAGTAAACTACAGAATTTTCCTAAAATTTCTTTTAATGGAATGATATGCTACATAATAATTAAAGTGAATAAACTATAGCTAACTGCAATGACAGATATTAATTTTACAAACAAAATGTTTGGCAAAATAAGTATATACAAAGGAACATATATTGTATGGTTTTTTAAAATATAAAGATCAAAAATAGGCAAACTAATTATAAAACTGGTTGCTTTTTAAAAAAAAGAGAAACGAGAATTACTGAAAAAGAGAACATGGAATCTTTTGAGGTGCTGACATTATTCTATTTCTTGACCTGATTGAGGATTACACACATGATAGTTTTGTTGCATTTTCTTGAACTGCACATTCATGTTTGCACAGTTTTTTGTATATTATATATGTGTGTGTGTGTGTGTGTGTGTGTGTGTGTGTATTTTCTTTTTTTTTTTTTTTGCGGGACTGGGGGTTGAACCCAGGGTCTTGCACTTGCATGCTTTGCAAATGCTGGACCACTGAGCTGCACCCCCAGCCCATTTTTTTTTTCTTTACTTTTTTGAGGCAGGGTCTCGCTAAATTACACAGACTGCCCTTGGTCTCAAACTTGCAATCCTCCAGCCTCCACCTCCCAAGCCACTAGGATTACAGATGAGCGCCACTGTGCCCAGCTGAGTATTATATTTCATAGTTATAAACAGTTTAAGTAAAATTAGAAATCCCCTCCCAAATAAAGAAAACAGAACAAAAAGAACAGAGTTTCTGACATAAGAAAAGAGGGGAAAAATTCTGGGTCTTCAGACCATGTTCCTTTCACTATATTATGATGTCTATAAAAGAGGTTTTGCAGCAAGAACACCACATTATATTCTTAGATACAAGTCATGAATTCACTTACAAAGGGAGCTGAAAGTCTTCTGTCAACATTCAAACCAACTGAGAGAAAATACAATATTGATCAGTTGTCAAAATCAAAGATATTGTGGAAGAATATGATGGTGGTGATCAATAGGACAAGGGAAGCAGATTGTGATACAGACTTGACCATCCATGCAGATGATCTATTATCAATTCCCTAGTGGGGGGTAATTGTGGTTGAAACTCAACTCCCATTTAAATAATTGTTTTAGAAATGTCTACCATTAGTTGTATGTTTAATTTGATTGCTTAAGTCAATCTGGTTATAATTTTATCCATACCAAGTTTCATGTGTCAGTCATTCTCAAAATAACCCTTTTTACTTGTTTGAAGTCACTCATATCCTTGACCAGTAGCTGGGAGGACTAAAATCAAAGTGGATTGTATTGACAATCAATCATGATACTGACAAATTATTGGGGCTATTCAGAATAGGTCTGCCTGCACCCTGCCTACATGTGGGTAATGAAGGATGACTTCAACAAAGCAATAAAGAAACATCTCTGACCAACTACACTTATATAAGCCTAACAAACCTTGAGATTAATGGGAGGACCAAGATGCAATGAGCAGTCATGGTCATTCAGTTCCATGAGATATTGAGGGGAGTTTAGTTTTTATTTCATTTTTTATTTTTTGGTGGTACTGGAGGGCTGAACCCAGGGACTCATGCATGCTTTTGCAAGTGCTCTATCATTAAGCTGCACACCCAGCCCATTTTTTACATTTTATTTTGAGACAGAGCCTTGCTAAATTATGCAGGTTGCCTCTGGCCTTGAACTCGAGATCCTCCTGTCTCCACTTCCAAAGTGGATTACAGGCATGCATCACCAGGCCTGGCATGAGGGGATTATTTTAAGTAAAATAAGAAGGACCAGTGTACTAATCTCTGAAATAACTATCGTGGTTGTTATTCCATTTTGAATTTTATCCATACTACTTTGACTTGGACAAATGTGGGTTATATACTACATCAACCAGTGAAGGAAAGGAGGAAGACTATGAAGAAATGTCTCTGTTTCCATCAAACCCAAAAAGTTTCCACATTTAGCTGTGGAAAGTTTTCACATCATGACATATTTAAACAGGGGTGTCAATAAACAGGTAAGTAATTAAAAATAAACCTAAAAGGAAGAGGCATAGTTACCTGTTGGAAGAATGATAGTGAATGAAATTTGTTGAATAATTCATACTATCAACATTTTGTTTAATCATTGAGGTAAGATTGTTGATATATAATATAATGAGAAAACAGCTTGAACCATACAGTAATATTAGGGGAATAGTATAGATATTGGAAAGTGCATGTTTTCAATTTTTATATTAAAAAGAAGTTTCTCTAAAATCAAACAGAAGTTTGTTCAATGCTTTCTGTGTAGTTTCCCAACATATTACCATGGTTTGGATATCAATTGTTACGAAGGTGGTTTAGTTCACATTATACTTCAAATCTTGTTTACTTGCTCTGGTGTCCACAGTAAGTTGAAATTTGATACTTATGCTTCATAAATCCTCATATCTCATTTTATTTGATCCTTGATATTCTTTCCCTTATTTTTATATCTTCTCTTTAATCTGCTAATTTTCACATTTTTAAAATTTCCTTTTTGTTTTAATAAAGACATTTTTGTACTGTATTCTTTTTCAGAGGTTGATTTTTCCACCAAAAAGACCAGCTTAACATTCATCATATCATAGTGATGTGCTGGTAAATGATCAACAGATAATTGTCCAAGCAACAGCCCTCATTTGACATGCACTAATTTCTGAGGTGTAAATACTCTTGCCACAGCCTTTTTAAATCTATCATTGTGATGTCACTGAACTCAGATTTGAATAGAGACACATACAATTGGCTTTCACAATCTATCAAGAGTCAAATATTGTATATTATCAACAGAATGTAAGTTTGATAGTTGATAACTTGGGGGAAGTTGCTCTTAATGATTCTGTCCTCAATAAATTCTTATTTTCTTGAATGAATTTCTGTCATCTTGAAAAGTCATATACTGTGTGGTTGTTGCTATTGTTTTTATTGTAGTTGTGGTTGTTATTTTGTCCCATTGAATGGACTCATTGTTCATAGTGTCCATATTTTCACAGAAATCTAATTCCTTATAATATTCTATGCCATTCATCTAGCTTTAGTTTCTACTGTAGTCCACTCAAAATATACTCTTTTCTACCAGGAATAAAGCAAACAAACCCAAACAGAGCTATCCATAATTCCAAAAAGTTTTCATGTCTTTGCCTGTGCTCTTCCATTACAAAATAAATCTTTTCCTTACATATTAGTTTGACAATATCTCAATTTCTTAAATTCAAGATCAAGGTTAAGTATTAATTCCTTTAAAATATTCCTCTATCCCTATAGTTAAAACAAATAGTCCCACATTACATTCCAAAAGTGCTTTGATTAAACCCTTTTACTCTTACTTTTATTATAAATGTTGGACACAAAATAGTGGCCAAATAAAAGGCCACTTAAGGAATGGACATACAGATTTGCTCCAGTATCAACAAGAAATGCTTTTTGTTGTTAGTAACCATAGCATATGAACCATCTGAGGCCCTACCCCACACTGCTTTTAACACATTCTGAAAAACCTAAAGACTAGTAATAAAGACAATCTGCGTAATACTTTTGAATTGTCTTGATACTTGCGGCTTATTTAGCATTCGCTGAAGCAGAAGGCTTGGCTTCTCATAAGCATTACTGAATATAAGAAATGCAACCTCAGAGGCCCCACCTATATGGAAAATGTCTTCCAGTGATGTTTTTCCAAAACAGTTTTGCTCTTTGGATTAGTCATACAATCTCCTTCAGAATATGGAGAGGCTTCAAAGTCTAATAGAAGACCATGGGAAAACATTATTCTGGCCTATCATATACTTTTCCTGTATTCAGTTCTCCCTTCTACTCATGAATTGCAACTATTTAGGAGATTGTAAGCATTCCCAGATTCACACCAATTTCCCAATGGACTAAACCTCAGGCATACATAATCTAAAGGATGAAAAAGATGACAAAGCAACTTCCCTGTTCAAAATCCAGTGCAAACAAACCCCTGATGAGCAACTTGGACAACAACATCTCAAGAGTTCCCCTCAGGGGTGGTTGTCAACACTAACTAGAGCCAATTCAAGAGATTTTTTAAGCAGCATTAGAGCAAAAAGTCATCTTAAAAGATTATCAACAAACACAATCACTAAGTTTAGCCACTGTTTGGGAAGTCCAAGTCAAATGAAAGCAGCTGAGAATACTCAACAGAAGACAGTAGTTATTAAAAGAAAAAGAAAGTGGAAGAAAGGGAAAGGGGGATGGAGAGAGGATTTAGGGAGGAAAGAAGAAAGGAAGGAAGGAAGGAAAGAAGGAAGGAAGGAAGGAAGGAAGGAAGGAAGGAAGGAAGGAAGGAAGGAAGGGCAAAGAAAGGAGAAAGAAAAAGAAACCAGAAACCTAATTTTAAAAAGAGTAAATGAGACCAAGAAAAAGCATTCTCTACACTCCAAGTGCTGAACTTTCAGAACTAGAGGCAGTAGCATCATCTCAGCAGTTTCTAGATCTATGACAATATGGGTCTCCACCCCTCAACAAGCTTAAAACCATCATTTATTCTGTTTTGACCTGTAGTTTTTATTTTATTAGAAGTTTAATTGTACATATTTATCAATATAAAGTGATAATTCAGTTCATATAAGGTGTGTAATTATTAAATCAAGGTTGTTGACACTTTCCATTATACAAAAACTTTATGATAATTGTCGATAGTTGTTTTAAAGTTGCATGCAGTATATGAGATTTTCATAGAATTGCATCCTGTATTTTGTACTTGTTCTCTCCCTTTTTATTCTTCTGTGTTGTTCCTCCTACTTTTCCCTTTCCCACTTATTCCCTCCCTGCTCATATTGGGTCCACTTATATTTTCTAGTCATATATACACACAATACATATATATATATATATATATATATATATATATATATATATATATATGGGCTGGCATTTAGCTCAGTGGGTAGAGCACTGCGCTGCAGTCTCTGAGGCCCCGAGTTCAATTCCCAGCACCGCAAAAATGGGAGAAGGGCCTGGCAATCCACTCCCAAGGCAATCCCGAAGCACTCAGCCATTGAAAACCCTAAGGGTCGCTATGAGTCAGATACCGACTCGACGGCACACAACAACAACAACAAATATATATATATATATATATATAATTTTCTTTAAAGTAGAACTAGCTCCTGCATGTAAGTGAAAACATATAGTATTTCTCCCTTTGAGTCTGGGTTACTTTGCTTAAAATGACAGTCTCCAATTTCATCCATTTTGCTGCAAATGACATAATTTCATTCTTTTTTACTGCTGAACTGTTGAATAATATTCAGTTATGTATATGCCACATTTTTTATCCAATCATCTGTTGATGAATATCTGGGTCGATTCCATACCCTTGTAATTGTAAAGAGCACTGCAATAAACATATCAGTGCAGGTGTCCCTATGGTATGAGGATTTATCTTCCTTTGGGTACATTCCTACAAGTGGCATAACTGGATGGTATGGTAGTTCTACTTTTAGTTCTCTGGGGAACCTCCATACTGATTTCCATACTGGCTGCAGTAATTTACAGTCCCACCAGCAGTGTAAAAGTTTTCCTTCCCCTCCTCCGACATCCTTGCCTGCATTTGTTGTTGTTTGTTTATTTTGATGTTAGCCATTCTGTCTGGGCTGAGATGGAATTTCAGTATAGTTCTAATTGGCATTTTCCTGATGGCTAAGGATTTTGAGCCTACAGCCATAGCACTGTGGTTTCCAATCCTGTCAGATCTCAGAAGCTAAGCAGGGCTGGGCCCGGTTAGTTCTTGGATGGGAGACCACCTTGCAACACCAGATACTGCAGTCTTGGGAGAAGGACCCAGCAACCCACTCCCAAAAAAGAAAATCAATCTGCCATTAAAAACCCTATGAATATCAGAGAAGCACTGACAAATATAATAGTGTTTCACCTATTACACATAGGGTTGCTATGAGTCAGACACTGACTTGATGGCACCTAACAACAACAACAAGGATTTTGAATAATTTTTCATATGTTTATCAGCCATTTGTATTTCTTCTTTTGAGACCTGTATATTTAATTCCATTGCCCACTTATTTATTGGATTATTTACTTTGGTGTTTCATTTCTGGAGTTCTTTGTATATCCTTGATATTAATCCCCTGCCAGCTGGAAGATTTTCTTCCATTCTGGGGGCTCTCGCTTTATTCCTTTGGTGTACAAAGAATTTTAATTTTGCATAATCCCATTTGTCAATTCTTGGTGCAGTTTCCTAGGCTATTGCAGTCTTGTTAAGAAAGTACTTGCTGCTGGGCATGGTGGCATATACCTGTAATCCCAGCAGCTCAGGAGGCAGAGGCAGGAGGATCTCAAGTTCCAGACCAGAGGCAGTCTACATAACTCAGCAAAACTCTGTCTCAAAGAAGTAAAAAAATGGCTGGGGGTGCAGCTCAGTAGTCCAGTACTTGCAAAGTACGCAAGTGCAGGGCCCTGGGTTCAACCCCTAGTACAGCAAAAAAAAAAAAAAAAAAAGAGAGAAAGAAAGAAAGAACGAACGAACGAACTTGCTTATGATTATGTATTGGAGTGTCTTCCCTGAATTTTCTTCTAGTAGTTTCAACGTTTCTGACTTATATTGAGATCTCTGATCTATTTTAAGTTGATACAGGTGATCTTTTAATGGACATGTTCTCAACTCACTACCCAAGGCTTCCACTGTTATATGGCCTCTACTCTCCCTTCCTTGCTTGAAAGTTTTCAGTGTTTTCCTTTGAGATTTCATAGGAATGGCAACTGCTTAAAGCTTATCTCACTTCTTGGGAAAATTTCTTTCAGAGGAAGCAACCCAGGGTGTCACTAATTGGCTTTGCATAACCGTAAGCAAATGTAGCCTTAAAGCAATTGTGACACTATTTGCCAACCAGCTCCAGTACAGATTACCAAAATCTCTGGGGACTTCAAGTGTGTTTCTATCCCTAATTCTAAAAACTATATTGTTATTTACAGACATATCCTTGATGTTTTTCCAAGCAACCTCATGATTCTTATTTAGGTATCTACTTCAATTTTTTACAAAACCCCATGCTAGTATTTTAAGTGCTTCAGTGAAGAAGTTAAAAAATATTCATCTACGCTGATTGGACTGATAAATGTAAGTTCTAAAGTTTGCCAAAAAAGAGAAAATAATTGGACTTCTGGTATGTCTTCAAAATCAGTTGCCTCTAGGAATTTCCTGTACCATACTCAAATTAGTTTTAATCCAATAGTATATTATTTTGACTGACCTTGTACATATTTCTTAAAAGAACATTTAAGAGATGTTTTGCTAAGTAGATTGCTTCTGTGATAAAAGGTTTAAAAAGAAGAAAGTGCCTTTTTTGGGGTGCAACACTCAGATAACTTTATTTTTTAAAAAAACAAGTTTTTTGGTACCTATCTATATGTCTACACTGAGATGCAGAGCCAATAATTCCTGCGGATTTTATAATTCCTTTGGGTTATGTAATACATATTATTTTGCTGATATTAAGCTATAAGAAGCAGCATTTCGCTGTATTGACTGGGTCTGGCCAAAAACAACAAGGAAAAGAAACAGCATTCAAAACACTGGCAAAATGTTTATGAATTCTAATCCTCTGCACATGAATAAATACATCTGACAAAGTGCAGAGTACCTCAAAAAGGGCCTTCTTGACCTTTCTAATTTGAGTTCAATTGCATGTTCAGTGTTGAGAAGCCAGAGTCTGTTCTGCCAGTGTTTTAAAATCAAGCTTTAGCACATTTTGTTATTTGTAAAAGTGAAATCCTAGATAATAAGTTATAATTGCTCTATTAATCACTTGAAAAGGGTTTGGAGGAAAATTGGGACTTGAAATTGTAATAAGTGGTATTTGAAAGACATCTATTTTTATTTTCTTACCTAGAGATTACCACAAAAAACTGCTGTGAAAACTACATGTATGCACTTTTTTAAATGGTGAGGTACATGCAATAACCTTATATATTATTTTTTCTAAAGGAATGAAATTGGAAACTTCAACGTAGTCATGATGTCCTTTGACCTGGAAAAAAAAACTATCAAAAACCAGGCCCTGGATTATAAATTATATTGTCAATGAACGTAAGAAAAACTCTTTGTTTCTTGAGTTGTTTGAAGTAGTACATTTTCATTTCCTTTTTGTAAATGAATTATAATGTACAACACACTTGTATTTTTCTTCCATTTTTCATTTTAAAAATACTTCTTTCTCTTAGCTTTGTTCTTCTGTGTGTGGATAGATCTGACATAATGAAATTTACTTTTCGATGTTTAATATACCAACTCCATATGCTATCCTTATAGAATCTTGTAGGAAATCTACATTCTTGTTTACATCCCTAAGAAGCATTAGTGGGAAAGAAAATACATAAATACATAAAGTTATTCGAACTTTCTTCCTTTAGCTCAGGATGAACAAATTTCAGGTAGTGCATATGCAATTGAAGATGTCTAACCAAAAGACATAAGATGATATTTAGGGCATTATAACCACTAGTTAAAATTTACTATAAGACATCCAGAGAACTAAAGTCAATTGAATAGTCAATATAGTAAAAAATAATCATTTCAGTTATCATTTCTTGAAGTTTTAATTTTTTATTTTTTATTTATTTTTGTTGTTGTTGTTTTTTCTTTTTTCAGCAATGTCTATCTTTACACAGGCAGGATGAAGACGGCTAATGATATTTTTTACCCCTTCCTGGATCTCAAGCCTGGTCTTCCTTAAAGAAACATCAGAGGAGAGAATATCCTCACTAGAAAAACTGTTTTAGAAGAATAGAATTGGGCTAAATACAGAGATTACAAGAGCAAAAGAGATTTCTATTTGAATGGGAGTGTTCAAAGAGCCACTGAAATCTGTAATTTCCTTCCACATAGTTAGAAAAGTAGTTTGCTTTTGTAGCTGGGTAACATTTCTTTCTGGGCAAGTCAATCATCCATGGAGCCACAATCTACAACCTACTCTGATTTTCTGCACATCTGGTGTAAGCCTTTACAGTGCAAATATTAAAACCAGTCTGTTTCTCTGAAATGTTTCTGAAGTATCTAAAATCAAATAAGTGATTGGAGAATATTTATCACTATGAAAAAAATATTATTTTGTGGGAAAGTAGACCAGCTCAACATTGTGATAAAATAAATATAGTAATCCTTTTTGCACTCTTTTATTGACACACACACACAAAATTCAACATCATGTTTGACATCATTGTTTCACAAGATTCTCAAGAAGACTCTAACTTCTCAGAAAAAACCTTCAACACCTTGAATCACATGTGATCTGAACTAACAATCCACCGTTGATGCTAATTATTAGGTAATTATGCCCTTTGGGTTGCTATGCTCTCTAAAATTATACAACACAGTTAAACACTTGAACAGTGCTCAAATTTTCTAATATTTTTCTTTCAAATTAAAAATGTACATAATAACTTTAACGAATATATCAAAATAAACATATTGAAGCACTATAGGTTTATAAGATGATGACAATAAAAGTTATGTTTCAATGACAGAAGAAAACGTACTTTTTTCCATAAATATTACAAACCCATGTGTTACTGTTAGAAATATGAATGATAAACTTAAAAAAAGATTTTGTATGTATTTATTTCCTAAGTCATATTTCAAGTTCTCAAAAAGGCAAAATATATGCAATGGTCATAACATTATAATACATTCACTTGAAAAATAAGGGAATTGATAATATTAATAAATAATGAAACTGGAATATTTTCTAGTTTCTATTAATTAATCCAAAATCTTGATTTGGACATGAACTTCACAGCAATGGGATTTGAAGTCTGCAGAGAGGTCAGAATAATGTGTTGCAATTTAGTTATGTGATATAAAAGAATAAAATCTTTGGTCATTTATATTCAAGCACAAATATTAGCTCTAACGCATTCTGGCTGCATAGATTTCAATGTATTTTTTAACTTTTTTGACATTCATTATTACTATCTGTAAGAGGGAAGTACTTTCTGTCTGTCAGCATACAGATTTCTTAAATGATGCCAAAAAATTCATCTTTTTAAAAAAAACATTTTATTTTTCTGAACTAATAAATCTACAAGAGATTTCAAAATTTTGAAGTTTAATTTCTTATTAAACATTTCAATGGTCATTTGATTGGTAGGTAGACAAAGCATTCTTCTTCCTAAGCGTAATCTTTGCTTATTTTTGAGCCATGTAAATAATCTATTTGAAGAGAGTGCTATGTAGGTTCTATACCTGGAAAAAGTTGTACCATATAACATGATAGCATGTAAACTTCTTAAAGGCTTGCCTACTTTCTTAATGGTAAGACCCACATCAAGCTTTCTGAGTTCATGGGATTAAAAAAATACTTAAAAATATGCCCACATACATCCCTTGTAAAGGTACCCCATTCTTTCATAGTTTTAATTTTTACCTCATTTCCTAAGAGGGCATTTACACAGGCTTCTGATGCATCACAGATGGCTGTGAGATCATGTCCTCCTTCTAGAGCCAACACCAAATGTCCATCAGCCAATGTCATCAATTGCTTCGTCAAATGACCAAAGCCTACCATAATAGAAACAGAATATTTCAAAGTATTAAATCAAGAGAAAAATAACAGGTAGAATCTAATACAGATCAAGCATTTACTCCATGCAAGTTCTTTTTTAGCATTTTCTGGTACTAATTCACTTAAAACTCATAGTAACTATAGGAGTTAGTTCCTGTTATTATCTCTAATTTATAGATGAGGGAACTAAAAAGTTCAACACACCACAGCTAAGGAGTATTGTAACCAGGACTTGCACTATTAAGTCAGTGTGGCTCTTCACCAGTCTACAATTTGGCCTCACATAGCATACTCTATATGCACCTGGATAAAACACTTGAATATTACTCAGCTAATGCTAACAAGGTAAATGATCCCATTTGCTTACCACATGCTTCCTGTCTCCAACATTGCCTTTATTATAAAAGGAAAGTTTCTGAACCCCACTCAAAGTTACTTTACTATTACATTAGATTTCTATAGGTATTATTTTATTATGAAATATTTGATAAATGCAAAAAATATAAATAATATCTATATATATTACAAAATATAATGATAGGACAAACAACTGCTCACTCACTTCTATCTTAAGGAAAATAATGTTAGCAATACTGTTGAAACCTCCTATATGTCTCTCTCTGATAGCATCAGTCCCCCTCCCTATCATAAATCAGAATCTTTATTTTATGTTTATAATTCTATTACTTTCCTTTACTTAATATGGCTGTTTTTAAACTTCATAAAAATAATTGTATACTTTGCAATGTAATGTCTCCATGCATTTTATTAACCCATCTTGTTGATGCATGTGGCTATAGTTCTTTAACGTCTAGTAGGGTTATTTATGTGTGTAGAATTCATTTGTCCATTTTCCTATTGATAGATACTTGGTTTATTTGTTGATTTTTTGTTATCATTACAAAAACTCTAGGTTTTTTGTTATTACAGTGTTGCCATGCACGTTCTTATGCAAGTCTTCTGGTGCACATATGCAAGAATGGAATGAAATTGTTAAGATAAAATCTACTAAATAATATGAGATTATTTCCAAATGGCTGTTACCAACTCCTGCATTTGTAGTAGTATATATAAGAATTCCAATTTAGTCCCATCCTTGCCAACATTTGGTATGATTTGTTAAGTGAGTAGATGAATAATCACATCTTATTGTGGTTTCATTTAAGTTAAGGAAGGATCTTTCTATTTCTAGACTGAATTTAGAGGTTTTATTTAAATGGCTATAGATTTGATCTAATTTCTTTCTCTACACAGATGAGTTTTTCCTCCTACAGTTTAGCAGTGTTACGTTTTACATTAATTAATATTTCTAATATTAAGCCACCATTGTATTATGGGGCAAAATAAGCTTGTTCATGATGTCTTTATAATAAGTAGCTAGATTCATTTTACTAATGCTTTGTTTAGGATTTTTTCACCTCTGTTCGTCAATGGGGTCAATCTGTAATTTTCTGTTCTTATATTAGTCATGCTGAATTTTGAGGTTTCCTTGTTTCATTGTCTGACCTACACTGTTGGAGGGACATCTCCTATAAAACCATTTAGGTCATGTGTTCTCCTTAAGGAAGATTGTTAAAATATTGATTTAATTTTTAAGGGATTACAGGACTACTCATATTTTCTATATCTTCTTGAATTATATTTTCCTATGAATATGTTCTTCTGTGAAAGTGTTTCAATCTACTGAAATGAAATTTTTTATTTCCTCTTTTATCTTATTTTGGAACTCCAATTAAATGTATGTGGATTTTGTCATTCAAAGTCTCCCCTATATCTTTTAAGTTCTATTTCATATCTTACATATATCTTTAGATAGAAAGAAAGAGAAAGAAAGAAAGAAAGAAAGAAAGAAAGAAAGATAGATAGATAGATAGATAGATAGATAGATAGATAGATAGATAGATTTGTTGTTGTTAGGTGCTGTCGAGTAAGGACTGGCTCATAGCGACCCTATATACAACAGATGAAACACTACCTGACACTGTGCCATGCCCAGCATTATTGTCAGTGCTTCTCTGCTATTCATAAGGTTTTAAATGGTTGATTGTTTTTGGGGAGTGGGTTGCCAGGTCCTTCTTCCAAGCCTGTAGCACCTGGTTTCCCACGTGGTCTCTCATCCAAGTACTAACCAGGCCCAACCCTGCTTATCTCCCAGATCTGGTGGGATCAGACACCACAGTGATAAAGCTATAGATATCAATCTATCTATCTATATATATCATCTGTATCTATCTATTGTTGTTGTTGTTGGGTGCCGTTGAGTCGAGTACGACTCATAGTGACCCTCATAGGGTTTTCAATGGCTGACTGTTTCGGGATTGCCTTGGGAGTGGATTGCCACATCCTTCTCCCATTTTGTGGTGCTGGGAGTTGAACTCGGGACCTCAGAGACTGCAGAGCAGTGCTCTACCAACTGAGCTAAATCCCAGCCCCATATCTATCTATATCTATATCTAATTCAGATCTATCTTTGAGACTTTCTCTCTTTAGATGTCCCTAATTTGCTACTTAACTCCTTTTGATACTCTCATTTCCATGATCATATTGTTTAATTCTAGAATTTCCATTTGGTCATATTTCATAATTTCCTAGTTGCTTTAGTATTATCTTATTTCTCATTCATGATTTTAGTGCTTTCATTTATTTCAACATAATTACTTTGTATTCTGTATCTGAATTTGAATTCTTTCAGTTTAGTTCGCTCTTTGTTGTTTCTGCTGATTCATCTTCTTACTTTCCTTATTTTTCCTGTTTCTGTTTTTTTTTTTTTTCCTTTTCTGTATATACAGTTCATATTCAATGCAACTTTATATTTGGGACGTATTTGAAGTCTGGTGTAATGGACTGAATGTTTGTGTAAACATCCAACCTCTGCCTCAAATTCATATGTCAAAATCCTAACTCTCATTGTGGTAGTAAAAAGAGAATGGCCCAGGAATAATTAGATGGAGTCCTCATGAATGAGACACATGCCTTTTGTAAAAGGGATCCCAGAGAGTTTTCTAGTCCTTTTTCTGCCATGTGAGGACACAAGGAGAAGTTGTCAGTCTGTAATCTGAAAGAAGATTCTCACCAGAACCTGATCATGTTGGCACTCTGATTTTGGATTTATAGCCTCCAGAACTATGAGGGGGGAAAGATTCTTTATTGTTTATAAATCATCATTCCATAGAATTTTGTGATAGAAGTCTTACCTGACTATGACACCTGGGTGGAGTGTGATTTCTATCTTAGAAGCCTCGTAGGGTGTGATTTTGTTTGCTTCTGCTAGATGCTTAGGATAACTATCATCCATGATTGATTTGGGGCTGGAATTTAGTTCAGTTGGTAGAGCACCACTTTGCAGTCTCTGAAGTCCCAAGTTCAATTCCTAGCACCGCAAAAACGGGAGGACATGGCAATGCACTCCCGAGGCAATACTAAAACAATCAGCCATTAAAAACAGTATAAAGGCCGCTATGAGTCGGACACGACTGATGGCACCTAATAACAAAAGGATCAATTTTAAACTGTTATATTGCAGGACTGTTTGTGGATTTTGTTTGTGTTCATATTATAAATACGAACTCAAAAATTTGATTGCAAGTGCCCATGAAGTAGAAACTCAGGTTTTCTCCCTCTTTCTTTTGAAATTCCTCCTATTGTACCACTTATCTGTCAGTTTACCATTTTGTGGGAGCTTGTCTTTTTCAGTGAAGCTGAAAACTACACTACCAGTATTACAGATACCAGCAGGGTCACCCATGGCAGACAAGTTTCAGCTGAGCTTCCAGACCAGGACAGATGAGGGAGAAGGACCCAGAAGTCTACTGCTTCTAAACAATGAGCCATTGAAAACCCTACAAATAGCAGAAAAATATTGTTAATGGATATAGTGTCTGAAAATGAGTCCCTCAAGTTGGAAGACATTCAAGAAAAAACTGGGGAAGAGCTGCATCCTCAAAGTAGAGTCGACCTTAATAGTGGGAATGAAGTAAAGCCCCTGCGACCACCTTTGGCTGATGTAGTATGACTCAAAATGAAAATAAACAAATATAAACATCCATTAATATTTGGGACATGAAATTTATGTAATATGAATCTAAGAAAATTAGAAATTGTCAAAAGGGAAATTGAACACATAAACATTGACATTCTAGACATCAGTGAGTTAAAATGGACAGGTGTTGGCCATTTTGGATCAAATAATCATATGGTCTACTATGACAGGATTGACAACTTAAAGAGACATGGGCTTGTATTCATCATCAAAAGATCATCTCAGAGATCTGTCCTGAAGTACAATACTGTCAGTGATAGAATAATATCCATATGCCCACAAAGACAGCCAATTAATATTATTATTATTGAAATTTCCCACCCACCACAAATGTGAAAAATAAAGATAAGCTATTAACCAATTACTGCATGCTGAAATTGATTGGACATGCAATCAAGATTCACTCCATGAATGGAACAAATGAACTAGAATAAGGCAATGATAATTTTTGATACTGTCTGTGCCATGAGCTGAGTGAACACATTTTACATATATTACTTTGGGTAAACTAACCAGCATTGCTTTTGGTGACAGAAAGGAGGCTAGAAAAAGCATGATACAATTTTGTCAGACCAATGACCTTTTCATTGCAAATAATGTTTTCACCAACACAAAT
>VMDO01020666.1:0-37039 GCA_007922755.1 Pedetes capensis
TATGGTGGGTGGATTGGTTGCTGTTCTCCACCTCATAATAAGAATTAAAATGAATATTTTCCCCCATTTAGATCTCAGGAAGAAAAAGATGCATGAGAAACATCTACAGTATGACTAGATCTGCGAGTCCTCTTCTGTGTCTTGGCCCAGGTGCCATCACAGGAACCATCTTTCCTGGGATCTGAGGCAGCAGGACAGCGCCCTCCCCTGCTGGTGCAGATGTGGTGCACCAGGCATGTCCCGCCTGGGGTGAGCTGCAGTAAGACCACCTTATGCACACACAAGCATATTCCAGAAAAACAGGTGCATCAATGTTCTGTGGAGCAAATCTTTAACCAGTGGGCAATGGGAGCTTGTAGGTAATTCCTTACCCTTCCCTTTTAGTCATGGAATATTCTGAGAAGCAGATCATATGGCGTCTTAAAGACTGGTTTTTGGGACCAAACATTCTTGTCTTGGCACTTCCTCTTTCCCTGCTTCAGTGTAAGGGCATGTTACTAACAGGATTAAAGTACTTCTCCATGCATTATCCAGATGTGATCACCTACCTGGCCAACTGACTGGAAGAGATTCATATTTGTGCCTATTCACCCTATCCCCATGGAAGGGATCCAACTGATTGTGGAAATTATCAAATGATATCATTAATATCACACATAAGAAAAATTTTGCTAAAGATCATTCAAAAGTGACTGCAGCAGAAATCAAGCCAGATTGAGAAGAGGGCGTGGAAATAGGGACATCATTGCTGATGTCAGATGGTTATTAGCTGACAGTAGAGAATACCAGAAAGATATATATCTGTTTTATTGATTATATAAAAACATTTGACTGTGTGGATCACAACAAATTATGGATAATATTGCAAAGCATGGGAATACCAGAGCACTTAATTATATTCATGAGAAATTTGTAAATGGACCAGGAGGCAGTCATTGGCACACAGCAAGGAAACACCGTCTGATTTAAAATCAAGAAAGGTGTGCATCAGGGCTGTATCCTTTCACCATACCTCTTCAATCACTATGCTGAGCAAATAATCTGAGAAGCTGGACTTTATGAAGAAGAACATGCTATCGTGATTGGAGGAAGATTCATTAACAACCTGCATTATGCAAATGACAGAACTCTGCTTGCTTAAAGTGAAGAGGATTTGAAATATTTACTGATGAAGATCAAAGAACACAGCCTTCAGTACGGATTGCAACTAAATATCAACAAAACAAAAATCCTTACAACAGGGTCAGTACCCAACTTCATGATAAACGGAGAAAGATTGGGTTTGTCCAAGATTTTGGTTTACTTGGTTCTACAGTCAACACCCACAGAAGCAACATTCAAGAAATCAAGACACATTGCATTGGGAAAAGTTAGATGGATTGTCACAGTGTCTACAACAATGGGCTTAAACATAAAAATGATCATGTGCCTGGAACAGAGTCAGGGAGTGTTTTGTTCTATTATTCACAGAGTTGCTATAAGTTGGACTCCACTTGATGGCACCTAACAATAACAACATGTCATGAGGTCCATTTAAATTTGAGAAGCATGTCTTGTTAATGAAAAAGTGATAATGAGAAAGTGTCTGGAGTAAAAAAAAAAAGTACAGAAATCCAGTCTGTTATTGCTTGAGCTGTTCTTATGGACCATCTTGTTCAAACTCACCATTATAGGAATGAAGGAACGATAGCCAGAGAAGCTAAGTGACCTAAGTCACATAGCATTTGGTGGCAAAGACTTGGTGGCAAAAAGGAGTCTCAAAACTGTGCTTCTTAAGTTACATCATGACACTGAATCCTAACCAGCGACATCAACATCCTGTCTGCTGGGCGGTTTTGGTAAACAGTAGAATGGGTGAGTCATCAGGCTCCCAGAGCGGCAAGAAAAGCCACGGGGCTCCAACACATCCTTCTCTGTTCCACATCTTTTTGGTTGTTAATCATTTTACATAACTGCTTGGATTTCCAAAAGAGGTAGCCATGATTATTGTATACAAATATTTAGCCAACCTAATAGCTATACGCCTAAGTGTAAGTTATTTTGAATCAGTTCCCTTCAGCCGGTTATCTCTTAAGTAAATGAACAGATAAAATTCTGTTTCTCAAATTGGAGATGCAGAGGACAAGACTTCAGAGTATGTAACTACACCAACATTTGAGCATCTCCCCAAAGCAGAAGCCAGACTTCAGTCTATATGATTCTCTTTTCCTTTCTGGTTTTCATTCATGAAAGAACAGCTCCACAATTCATGTTGCTGTTGTTGTTGTTAGGTGCTGTTGAGTTGGGTCAAACTGTTAGTGACCCTCAAAGGGTTTCCAATGGCTGATTGTTTTAAGAGTGGGCTGCATGTCCTTCTCCCATTTCTACAGTGTTGGGGATTGAACTCAGGGCCTCAGAAAGTGCAGAGAGCACTCTATCAACTGAGCTAAACCCCAGTCCCCAAATCCATGTAGAGCAATTCAACAAACATCTGTTGAGAGTCTGCCATATGCAAGGAACTGAGCCGATGGAAACCCAGGCATCTTTTTGAGAATATGCTCAAGTTGCTTCTAGTCTACAAAAATTTTCCCTGATACTATAGAGCATGCTCTCTCGCTCTTTCTCTCTCTCTCTCTCCCTCCCTGAATGCCCAATGTGCCTAACCAAATCACATATAAATATGGGGAGAACTATGCAGCACAATGAACATTGTTTCCTCTAAGGTCAGGAATTGTGCGTGTGTGTGTTTTGTTCACTACTCTAATCCCCAGTGCCCAGCACAGCACAGTGTGCACAGCATATATTTGGCATTTAATAAATGTGTGTTGAGTTGATTTACCTTGCTCCTTGCCTTGTAGCATAACCAACTTGACCCATTTCTAGGTACTTTCTTAGTTTCGCTTAAAAGTTCCACATTGCAGGAAATCCCCCAGTGCCCAGCAAATGGAGAGAGTTGGTCGTTCACCTGTAGCCCTTCACAAGCTGGTCAACTTTGTGAAAACCATGTCTTCTAGAAGTATGTATGTGACACTCCGCTGGATGTGTAATAAGACTAAACATGTTTATCCTGAGTTTTGTTCCTAGAGACTAAGGAACTCCCTCAAAAGAGACTGTTTTCCCAGACTATTCCCAAAAAACAACTGATACTACCCTGGTATGACTAGAATTATCTCAAAGAATCTTTTATCTGGCAAAAAATAAATGCCTGGTCATTAAAATCTGACTCACAGGGATGCTGAAGTGACCAACGATGAGGGCAGTTTAGGAGGAAGAGGAGGGCACAGTGACCTAGCACGTCCCCATGAAGGTCAGGAACGTCTCACAAAACATCAAAGCAAAGAGCAGTGACTTCCCTTAGTTACTGTTATGTGTCTGCGTCTTGTGACCTTTCTTTGATGCAGCAGAACTGGCAGTTCCATTTTTTTGTTTTGTTTTTTTTTTTGTTTTGTTTTGTTTTACATCCTGGAGGTGTGGTAATAAAAACTGTAGAAGGCATTCTTCATCAGCTGAAGACGTTATACTCACTTGTCTGATCCAATTTCCCCTGTATCTCATATCTCAGGTGAGTAATGCCATGCATACATTCCAGTTGTCCCCAAAGTAGGAAAGTGGATCAATAAAAAACTTCAGGTTGTTTCCAGTTCATGCTCCGCTCTACACACATCTTTTCCTCTCTGCAGGGAACTGCTGTAAATGGTTCAGGGGCTCTCACTCTTCTGCTTTTCTTGTGGAATTCACACGCTTATTATATATAACATATATTTTCTCATAAACAAAACAGTTCTTTTGAATTTTTCATACTTTCATGTTTGTTTGACATCTTCCTATTATTATTAATATAGGCTCAACACATTCTTTTAATAGCTTCACTATATACCCTCATCTGGGTGTAATAATTTAACTGTTTTCCCACTGGTGTGCATTTAGTTGGCACCTAAGTTCCTGCTTTCACACTCTTAGTGCTACAAAGAACTGTGTGCATCCTTTATTGCTGTATTGAAAAATAAATTTTATTGGCGTTGTTTTGGAGACCAATTTGGCAGCATCTGTGAGTAACTAGTTGTCCATATCCCTACCAAACCTTGTAAAAAAAAAGCAGAAAAAAATATATCATGCTGTCACTTTAATGCTGCTTACTTTATTGACTAGGTAAGTTTCATTCATGAAATCAATAATTCTTTTCCGAGTACTTATCGTATGCAAGTTCTCTTCTAAGTGCTGGTGATGTAGTGCTAAATAAAACAATCAGGGTCCCCACTGCCATGGAGCGGATACTGTATCCCAGGAGACCAGATAATATGCTAATAAGTGAAAGCAAGTGGCAGGTGTTGATAAATTCTGTAGATCAAAATAAAATAGTGAACAGAAGATAGAGAGTACCGTGGGAGCATGCTGTTTTATACAGTGTGTGAGAGTATCTCTGATCAGGAGACATTAAAGCAGAGGCAGGGAGGAAGAGAGAAGGTGAGGCGATGGAATCGGCAGGTGACAGGGTTTCAAGCAGAGAGTGGAAAACAATTAGGGAGAAACACAATTGGTGTGCTCAATATCCTGATCATTAGTTACAGCTTTGGGGAGCCACTTATTAATATGCTTTTCCTATGCTCCTACTAGGGTTGTTGTTGTTAGGTGCCGTCCAGTCAGTGTCCAACCCAGAGCAACCCTACATACAACAGGCAAAACACTATTGCCTTGCTTCTCTGATATCCATAGGGTTTTCAATGGCAGATTGATTTTTGGGAGTGGGCTGCCAGGTCCTTCTCCCAAGCCTATAGCACCTGGTATTCCAGGCCGTCTCCTATCCAAGGACTAACCAGGCCCAACCCTGCTTAGCTTCTGAGATCTGACGGGATCAGACACCATAGGGGTACAGTTGCAGGCCCTTTGTTGTTATTGTTTTTAGATACCGTTAAGTCATGTCCAACGCCTAGCGACCCTCACGTGGTTTTCAGTGGCTGATTGTTTGGAGAGTGCCTCGGGAGTAGATTGCCACATCCTTATCCCATTTTTTGTGGTGCTGGGAATTGATCTTGCAGTTGAGCTAAATCCCAGGCCATTGCAGGCCCAAGTAGGGTATTACTTTTTTATTATGAATAAACAGGAACTGAATATATTACAGATAAGTAGGGTAGTCATTCTTCACCTTATTTGTGTTACAAATGTTTTCTTCTGTTTTAAAAATAAGAATTCCATTTATTATGCTTCCCATGGGGCTGGGATTTAGCTTAGTTGGTAGAGTGTTGCTCTGCAGTCTCTGAGTTCCTGAGTTTGACCCTCAGCACCAGCACTGCAAAATGGGAGAAGGACGTGGTAACCCACTCCCAAGGCAATCCTGAAATAATCTGCCATTGAAAACCCTATGAGGGGGTCACTATGAGTCGGACACGACTTGATGGCACCTAACAACAACAACAACAACAATGTTCCTCATATTTTCTTTGGAAAAGGAGTTTCTTGTGTAAGAAGGTTTTGTGGGACAAATCACTTTGACTCTTCCTGTGAAAATAGTGGCCACAATCATACCAGATGAATCACTCTCCACTGCCCTCATTCTGACTTATTTCTTAACCCTTCGGATGTTCCTGAGGGAGACCTTGGACTTGGAGCCATGTCTCAGGGAAGCTTCACGATGCAGGAATCACCAAAGCAGTCGTCAGCCCTTCTAAAACACGGATGTGTACCATGAACCCCACAGCTATAAATGGAAATAAGGTGGTTTTCCCTCAATGAAGAAATGAGATTTAGATGGATTTACTGTGGTTTAGAGGTTGTCTCAGAGTAGATGAATTTTTGGGATATCCAAGGGATGGTTTTAAGATGGTTTAATGAATGGTTGTTGTTGTTAGGTACCATCCAGTTGGGACCAACTCATAGAGACCTGATGTACAACAGATGAAACACTACCCGACACTGTGCCATGCCTGGCAATATTGTCAGTGCTTCTCTACTATTCACAGGTTTTTAATGTCTGATTGTTTTATAGGAGTGGGTTGCCAGGTTCTTCTCCCATTAGTGAACAGATTAGTTGTAAGTTCTTCCCCATCCATATATTCCCAAGGTTCTATGGACATCTATGACACAGGAGTGCAGAGTATATACAGGAACCAATAGAGGGAGCGAGTCAGAAGTCTGGGTTGAAATAGAGTCTCTCTTGGTATATTCTTCAATTGGCAGACATCAGCTTTGAAACAAATCCTTCAGGCATGGTTCTTAAATCCGGCTAAGCATCACAAGCATCTATACAGTTTTCTGAAAATATAATGCTTAATTATTTTTACTTCATTGGTTTTGGGGTAAATTCTGGAAACAGTACTTTTAAAGCCTATGGGAATTCATGGTGCCTCTCCATGCTTGGAAAATTTGAATACAATCATAATATTCATACCACACAGATCATCTTCCCTGCCGTCCATATACATCAACCACTTCTGTTCTTTTTCCACAACAGTCCCAGAACACTTGCATATCATGAGCCATTTTTGTTGTTGTTGTTGTTAGGTGCCGTCGAGTCGGTATCCGACTCATAGCCACCCTCATAGGGTTTTCAATGGCTGACTGTTTCGGGATTGCCTCGGGAGTGGATTGCCAGGCCCTTCTCCCATTTTTGCGGTGCTGGGAATTGAACTTGGGACCTCAGAGACTGCCGCGCAGCGCTCTACCAACTGAGCTAAATCCCAGCCCGAGCCATTTTTAGACAATCTTTTATACTTAAAAATCCACCTCAAAATTCAGTTCTGGGTTTTAGTTTTTGTTTAAAAAACAGCAAACGTTTAACAGCCACAAATGTTACTAATCTATAGTTCCTCTTGGCGTGGGCACTTAGTTTGAAGGCTGGGGAAACAAACCAGCACAGTGGCCAGCCCAGTGGTCAGTACGGATGGCCTTTGGGCCAAAAATCAGGACACGCCTGTGCTCAGGCAACAGCCAGGTCCAGGTGGAGGGGCCAGGCCTCAGCTGTGGGTGTCCCCATCTCTACAACCCCGAAAAGCTGTTAGTAAGTCTCAGATCAGTTCATAAGAGATCATATGGAACAGGTAGAAAAATACTATACTTGCTTTCTAAATTATGTTGCAAAGCCAAGACTCAAATGTAGTTATAGCCTCACTATAATTCATGGCATTTACTAATTTTTATAAAAACTCTGAGTGGCAAATACTGTATAAAACCAAGTATGTGTGCCTTTAGTCATTTAGTTTTGTGACAGTGGAAAAGCTAAGTTTTCCCTTTAAAGAATTAAGAGTCTCAAAGGGATGCAGTGATATAGGCCTTTAATCCCAGGGACTCAGAGGCAGAGGCAGGAGGATCACAAGTTTGAGGCCAGAGGCAGCCTGCGTAACTTAGTGAGACTCTGTCTCAAAACACAAAGTAAAAAATGGGCTGGGGTACAGCTCAGTGGCTGTATGCTTGCAAAAAGCACGTGTGAGGCCCTGGGTTCAACTCCCCAGTACAAAACGAATAAATAAATAAAATAAAAATTAAGACTTTCTTGTAGCAAGTCATATGCCTACTCTGTCATGACTCTAAGTTTTGTGGCTTTGTTTTTGAATATCAAATATTTTAACTTGTTTTTGTCCTGTGTCTTTTTACTAGTTTGTTATTTTTCTCAGAAGGAGGGACCATTTCTACTTTGCCATCATAACATCCAATGGGGTCAAGAAAAATATTGGAAGCAGAATAGTGGGTTATAAACATATACCGTCTGACCACATGCTCCAAAAACCAGGACGCTCAATGAATCACTATTACTTTTTAAGAGTTGGTTGTCAAAACAGCATAATTAAGTTCTCTATGTACTGTCTATAAAAGAAGGTATCTTATTAATTAACAATGATCATAAAAAGGATACCAACTCTAAGAAAAAATTAAAATACATCCTTAGATATTGTGTGAGGTCTTAAGCTATAAGAACGGTATCAGATGCGTGCATTTAGGTGGTAAACTAGACACGGCAGTTCAAGTACTGGAATATATAAATGCAATGGATTCTTTTGGAAAGATCAGATGTGAGAGGGTGGAGTGAACGTCTGAGCGATGTGGAGGACACGGCTCCAGGCAGCTTTCTCTATTTTTATGACCCTACAAAATCATTGCAGGAATATGTCACTCTAACCCAATCACGAGGCAGGAAAATACTCTCCCTTGACCTAGCCTCCAGACAATTGCAGAGCTGACTTTATGATTCTTTTAGGAATCCGTGATTCACTCTGGACAAATGAGAGGCTCCAGAGCCGCCCCGCGGCACAGCAGCCCACACCTTCAGACCTCCATCTGAGACCCTGACTTATTAAACGCCCCAAGTGCGGAGGGGCTGTTTTTCTACATTCCCCAACACTCAGCTCCTGACTGCAGTTCTAGCCTGACTCTCTCCCCAGCCCCTGCTACACACACACACACACGCACTGCACTCCAGCAGTATTGATGAGGGCATCACAGCGCACACATTTTCTATCCCTTTCATCTCTGTTGTTGTTGTTAGGTGCCATCCAGTCGGTGCCTGACTCATAGCGACCCTATGTACAATAGGTGAAACACTATTGTCAGAGCTTCTCTGCTGTTCATAGGGTTTTCAATGGTGGATTGATTTTTGGGAGTGGGTTGCTGGGTTCTTCTCCCAAGCCTCCATCACCTGGTGTTCCCAGGCGATCTCCCGTCCAAAAACTAACCAGGCTCAACCCTACTTAGATTCTGGTATCTGATGGGATTGGATTCCGCAGGTAGGGCTGCAGGTTTCACCTTTCTCAGGCGGCTGTATTTGTATTACTTAGCTCTGGATAACACTGTATGGTCAACATAATGGACACCAGGGAAGAAGGAAAGGCTGAAATTACATACGTCAGAAGTGGGAAATTATGCTCCAAACATTATGCTTTTGGCCAGTGACTGGTGGTTATGGGACAAAAGAGCAGCCCTTTTCCTTCAGGAGGGAGGAACTGTTTTGTGGATTATGCTACAGAGCTGCTCCCAGTGGATCAGGCCAAGGCTTGATTTTTACCTGAAGCCACATCCTCACTCCAGAATGTCTCTTGTTATCCTGATCTCCTTCGTAGGCTCTTCCTGAAGAACTGCCCCTGAATGAATCACCTGCAATGCAATTCCTGACTCAGGCTCTGCTTCTAAGGAACCAGAACAGACATAATGTCTAAATAAGACTTTTAGGAATCTGACTGCAGGCTGGGCTTTAGCTCAGTTGGTATTGTGCCTGCTCGGTACTCACTGAGGACCCAGGTTCAATCCCTAGCTTGGCAAAAATGGAAAAAGGGTGTGGCAATCCATGCCTGAAGAACCCTAAGACAATCAGGAAATGAAAACCCCATGAGGGTTGCCATGAGTTGGACTCAACTTGACAGCCCCTAATGACAACTGCATGTTGTGTGACTGGCTACAATTCTGAGGGATTTTTGGTATTAGTATTTTCTTTCTTTTGAATATATTACTTTTTACATTCTTTTGAATATATATACATACATATATATTTCTTCTGAATATGTTTTATATTCTTTCAACTATATCACTACATGGAATGGCTTTTAGGGCAAGAGAAAGGAGGCCCAGATTCTTCATCCTTCAGTGAGCTTCTCTGAGTTTCATCAAGAGTAATGTACCCTCTTCTCGCCTCTAGAAAGGATCTGGGCATGGACCTAAGCTGGGGCTAATTTTCTTCACAGGGGGGCAGCTGCTCTGTATTCCATCTACAGACTCTTCCAGGCTATTTCTGACACCTTTCCAAGATCACGCTGTGGAGGTGTTCCTGGGGCTTCTGGAAAGATCTTGGACATGGCCCTTAGACTGTGTGCTGCTTAATGGAGCACACTGTGACTAATTCACCTCTGTAATCCCCAGACACCAGCCCCTTGCTTGGCAAACGCGTGCTGTCCAGGAAGTGACCTAGGTGCGTTTTCTGGAGTATAGTCCAATGCCATGTTCGTGAATTAAGAATAAGCTTTGGAGATTGAGCTCCCTACCCACCTTCTTCACTGAGAGTTCTCAGCCCCGAGCTCATGCCCTCCAGGACCGCCTTACTCCCCTCTCACGCTGAGCCACAGCTCCCGGTTTCCTTTCCTGCTGCTCCATGCGCCTGGCAGACCCTCCTCGTCTCCCCTGTGCGCCCCCATTGCGGACTCCGAGGAGGCCTTCAGTTGACTGGCGAGACTTTCCCAGACTCTTCTGCCTCTTGTTGACATTCTTCCCCATTAGATTTCATAAAACTTAAAAGCCACAGAAATGCTGTCATCCCCTCTGGGCCAGAGGTTCTGTCTTAGACACTGGGAATACGGAGATAAATGACACAGTGCCCAGAGCAGAATTGGCATTTAATAAGTTCTGGGGTTATTACTAAGTCAGTAGACTGGGGTGGAAGTGAGCCAAAAAGCCTTCCATTCCTTCCTGCCATCCAGAACTAGATTTAATATTGCAGGACAGCACTTTGGGTTGGGGGCTATTCATTGGCAGTTGATGTAAAGAAATTACAAGGATACTTAATGCGGTAAGAAGGATGACATCATAATATTAAAAGGCTGGAATTGCTGTATCCCAGGAAGGAGTGTCCACGTTCCATCACCTTGAAAATGATGACTTTCTTGTTAGGATCAGTGAGAATGTCAGAAGAGAAATCAATTATATCGTGACGAAATGCATTTGGCTTTGAAAACTGGAGGGAAAGGACAGTGTGGCCCAGCCCTGAAGGCTCTCACTCTTCCGTTTCCCTCCACTAGCCACAGGAGTCCTTGTTCCTGCTCAGAATCACAGGCGAGGGACCAGAACAGACCCAACAACCCCTCCTCAAAAGATTCGGAGCCTGCAGTTGTCAGAAGCCATGACATCCTGGGAACCTCACCGGAAAGGAAGCAGCACGTGCATGAACAGGGCTGTCTGCTGAGAACAGTGGGTGGAGGAGAGAACCGGACAGGGAGAGGTTAAGAGTGAGCCACTTCAGGCGGCTAACAGTGTCTGCCCTCACGGGCAGGGCCGTGCAGGGCATCTTCAGGATTCTGGTCAGGGGATCCCAGCTCTGACCACGACAAGAGGCAGAAAGGTGCAGAAGGGCTTTCCAATCGAAGAAGGCTTGCATAAGTCACAGTCACTGAAATTAAAAAAATTCCTAACCACAAGTTTACAACTCACAGCTAGGGTGGGCATTGTGGTTTGTGCTTTGTGCTCCTCAGGAGACTCGTTCTGACCCCAACTTAAGGCACTGTGTGGCTTTAGGAAGACTGCCTGAATCTCTCAGGAAACAGCAGGGGCAAGCAGCGCGGGGTGCGCGGACTCAGAGTGGTAACCTCGCCTCTTGCTCTGCTCTGGCCAACTGGCCAGGACGCGGGTGCCTTGGCTTGCGGTGCTCGGGTGAGGAAGCAGCCACCTTTTTGACGGCACTCTGATATGCTCTGTGCCTTGACCTACCTCTCAGCAGAGGGTAGCTTCAAACACAGCTGATACCCCAAAGGTAGGCCCACGTTTTAGCATCACAGAGAAGGTGTGCGCCGTGGGGTACCGCACTGAACCTCTCCTCATCTCAGGTTTTCAGGTGTAATAGAAACATTCAGACCAGGAGGGAACTTGTGGTCTCTTAAACTGTAATGAGTAACAGTTCTGCAGAAACTATCATTACTGTAGAGTTGTTTACAATAAGGAAATGTCTTGACTAACTTCCGCCATATGTACTTTTAAGGGTGGGCGGCACGCTAGCTCCTTTGTCCTCTCAGCAGAGCTGTGTTCTTCCAGCTAACCAGCTCTCACACAGGTTGCCACCATTATCTTCCACAGGGAAACTGGATTTTGTGAAGCATCTTCCCTGACATCTGTCCAACTGCCACTTGTGAATCCAGGAATGCGTTTACCCCCTGTCCCTCTTTGCCCTACCCTAATCCCCAAGCAGTTTTACAGTCTTTTGCATGTTCATCAGAAATTCTGCTCCACTCCAGTTTCTTATTGTCTTTGCCACTGTTGTTGTATTTAGTTTCACTTACTTGCTTCTGCCCCCACATGTCTGTCAGCTTGTCATGCTGTGGGGGCTGGCATGTTGCTGTGACACTGAAACCTACGGCACTGGTATTTCAGATACCAGCAAGGCCAACCGTGGTAGACAGGTTTCAGCTGAGCTTCCAGACTAAGACAGACTAGGGAGAAGAACCTGGCAGCCCACTCTTGAAACAATTGTTGTTGTTGTTGTTGTTAGGTGCCGGATAGGTCAGTATCCGACTCATAGTGACCCTCTGTACAACAGGGGAAACACTATTGTCAGTGCTTCGCTGCTGTTCATAGGGTTTTCAATGGCAGATTAATTTTTGGGAGGGGGTTGCCAGGTCCTTCTCCCAGGCCTACAGCTTCTGGTGTTCCCAGGTGGTCTCCCATCCAGGTACTAACCAGGCCCGACCCTGCTTAGCTTCCGAGATCTGATGGGATAGGATGCCACAGGGCTACCGCTGCAGGCTCTTGAAACAATTAGCCATTGGAAATTCTATGAATAGCAGAGAAGCACTGTCAAATATAGTGCTGGAAAATGAGCCCCCCCTCGCCTCCCCTGGGCTGGAACGCATTCAAGAAATGACTGAGGAAGAGTTTCCTCCTCAAAGTAGAGTCGACCTTAATGACAGAAATGGAGTAAAGCCCCTGGGACCTCCATTTGCTGGTGTGGCATGATGCAAAATGAAAAGAAACATAGTGGATGCAACAATGGCTCAAACATAACAAGCTCATGTGCATGGCACAGTGCTGGGAGTGCTTCATTCTGTTGTACATAGGGTCGCTATGAGTCGGAGTCAACTCAACAGCACCCAACAACTTGCCTCTGACCACTAGAAGTGCTTATCAGATGCCTATTGTATGTCAGCCCTTGCAATGGTCCTTGAGTGATCAAAGATGAAAATCCCTAAAGAGCTTACAGTTCGGTAATGTGTGGAGGGGCGACACTTAAAAACGTCAGTGAGACTGTAGATTGCTTGCTTCCTGTTGTACGGGGTAAGCAGAGGTCCTTCTTGTTCCCTTGAACTCCCACTTCCAAATCCATCCTCGCTTCTTCTTCTCCTCTGATGAAGTGTCAGCCTCCTCCCCTCTAAGCCTCCTCCTTCTGCCATGGAAAAGTAATGCAACAAAACCTTAAGAAGAGTTAACTGTCTGATGTGATGTTACAGAAGCTCTTTATTCTTTTCTTTACAATTTTATGTGGTTTCAAGCATTTTTTTAAACAACAAGTCAATGCCCTTTAAAGTATCTAGTGCTTCTCCCGCTTTGAACTTGTCCTGGATGAGCCAATGTTCCCATCTTCATGCTGAACTTGACGTCAAGAAGCTGCCTGCCTCAGAGGCACAAATGCCTGCCACGGCCAAAGCCTTCTGTGAGAGCTCTCAGGCCGCGGTTGGATGTTTTCCTGCAGTTTCCTTAGAGCTTTTTCTGGTCCCTTGCTGACATCTTTCCATTAGGTCATTTTCTCTCACTAGCCCGTATTTGTCCACATGTTTTGTGAGCATAGGTCATAGCTTTCTTTAAGAGAATAAATTATGTTTCTTTCTTCTTTTTTTCTTTTTCTTGTGCGTGTCCAGAGGGGAAGGGAGCTTGGGGTCAAACACAGGGCCTTGTAAATGTTAGTGAGTGTTCTACTATTGAGCTAACCTCCAGCCCAGATTATGTTCTTATAATTAGTGCTATTGAGGCCACAACAGATATTTTTCCCCCTTAATTGATACTCTTTTTCTTATTACATTGAGAATTTTAGATTCTGGAGACAATGACAAAATATTTTGAGAACCAGCGACACAGAAATAGTAAAAGGAGCCGGGCACAGTGGTGCACCCCTTCATCCCAGCAGCTTGGGAGGCAGAAGCAAGAAGATCGCAAGTTCAAGACCACAGAAGCAGTCTGTGTCATTTAGGAGACCCTGTCTCACAAAGTGAAAAAATGGGCTGGGGGTGCAGCTCAGTGGTCCAGCACTTGCAAAGCAAGCAGGCACGAAGCCCTGGGTTCGACCCCTAGTACGGGAAAAAAAACAAAACAACAAACAAACAAAAAACGAAGAAGAAGAAGAAGAAGAAGAAGAAGAAGAAGAAGAAGAAGAAGAGGAAGAAGAAGAAATAAATAGTAACAGGAAATCACTAAAAAGTCTATAAATTGCACTTTGGAGTTGAGCAATGTGGCACGTGTGAGAGGCCCAGCATCCATCTGGTTCTTGGCAGGTAATCTATTTCTTTATGAGCTCTGGCTTTGAAGGTAGGGCTCTCAGGTTTACTTTTTATGTTCAGGCACCTTATATTAAGTTACCTAGAATTCCTAAAGAGGAGGTGCATTGCTGCCCATCTTGGTTTTAATTATTATCTTTTAGTGGGAGAAAGCAACCTAGTGTCACAATGGCGTTAACCATTCCTTCGGGCTCCCATGTGCTTTTGTTAGGAAAAGTCTGGCTAGTTTCTCTTCCATCTACTTTATCTCACACTCTCATAGTGCAGTCCTTTTTGGGAAAATCTTCAAAGAAGTTACATTTTTATAAGAGCTGATTTTCTTATTTTAATTTTATCATAAACTACATTTTCACTTAGAAAAAAGATCAACAGATATTAGAGTTAGAAGGAACGTCGTTGAAACACCTGACAAAACTGAAACCCCACAAAGGCACCTGATGGAGTCGAAGGCAGAACCGACTTTTAGGCGCTTTTTGGTCCGGTCTACAGAGTGCAGAGAGCACATTCAATAGCCTTATTTTCTACCCCCACTGATTAGAAACATGGAGCTCATTTAAAAAAGGAAAATCTAATCTGTTATCATTTTAAAAAATTAAGTTATTATAATTGACTATATATATCATGTGCGATATATTTTTAAATATGTACATGTTGTAAAATGCCTAAATTGAACTAATTTATTACTTTTTATAACTAAGCATGTGAGAATCATATATTTACGAGCAAATGTACATAGAAATGCATACACACACTTTTCTTTATAGATTTCTTTAGCACCTATGCCAATGAAAATCTCCTGTGTCCATTAATGAATCAAGTGGAGAAAATAAAAAGAAAGCTGAAGGCAAAATTTAGGAAAATCCCAAATTATTATATGGCACAGGAAAGCAGGAGGGAATAAACTGAAGAGAAGGTTATAAAACAAGTAGACTAGAGACCATAGTTCCTCGAGCTTTTGTGCTCTCTCTCTCTCTTTTTTCCAGAAAATGCTATTAGATGCCATAAATTGCAAGACAGCAGCTTATGGCAAAGCAGATTGAGGTGGAATTACTTTTTCTAAGTATCTATTCATGTGACACCCCACTCTGTAGCTTGACATGTGAAGAAAAATGAGCCACACGGCCCTGCAGTGTGGAATGTGGCCCAGCAAATCCACGCTTCGTGCAGTGTGTAAGGTGAGGAACTCGTCACTCTTTTCTGGATCTTGAGGCCATTAGTATGGGGTTTAGTGAAGTAGGTTAGACACCTGATGTCCTCAAATGGCTGATGTAAGGATAAAGAGAGGTCTCTTAAAATTTTGTTAAGATTTTTGGAGACTCAGGGTAAAAGCTATCAACAATTCTGTTATTTTAAAACCACAGACTGACAGCTAGGAATCTGGGGTCACCACTTGACTTCCTTGAGCCTCATCTCTTCCTGCAGATTTTCCTCTGAAGCAATTATTCAGTGCTGTCAGTGGTGTGAGGTCTCTATGATCTCAAAACTCTACCTTTGTGGAGTGCGTTATGTTGTTGTTGTTGTTGTTGTTGTTGTTAGGTGCTGTTGAGTTGGTGTCCAACTCAGAGTGGCCCTGTATACGACAGAGGAACCACTATTGTCAGTACTTCTCTGCTATTCAAAGGGTTTTCAATGGCTGATTGTTTTTTGGGAGGGGGTTGACGGGTCCTTCCCCCAAGCCTACAGCACCTGGTGTGTTCCCAAGTGGTCTCCCATCCAAGTACTAACCAGGTCTGACTCTGCTTAGCTTCTGAGATGTGATGGGATCCAACGCCACAGTGCTACAGCTGCAGGCATGTTATTATGCTAGGACTTCTTATATCTCTTTGTATCTAATTAGAGTCTAGAGAAGAACTAAGCAAGTTTAAAGTTTAATAAATAAATGTCAAGTAGCTTCCAAATTTATACATTTTTCTCAGAACTTGCTTCATTTACTCAAAATCTCTATATTACTCAACATCTCCACATTAATATATCCTACGCACGTCAAATGTGATATGGTTAAAACATTTTTTATGGTCTTCCCTGACCCCTACTAACCAAAAATGCTTCTTTGGCTGTGTCCCCAAATCCAGCAAATATTCCCTTATCTAATATGTGACAAAGTCCTTAAAAATTACCCCTGGCCTTTCATTCCCTTTTCCAGACCACATCTACCCTGACTCCAAGTCCTATCTGTCCAATCCCTGAGACACTCCTTGGATCCAGTCCTCTCTTTGGCCAGTGATATCATCTTTCTCCTGGGCTACTACCCTAGCCTTCTCCTTTTCTCATCCATTCCTGCTGGACACCTTACCTGCCTGTCTCCTTCTTCAGAGGCTGATCAGAAGTATCTAGCTAAATATAAAATTTGATGAAGGAATAAGCTGTTTAAAACCATTCAACAAGTTTCTACTGCTGTTCTGACAAAATATTAAATATTTCACATAGCTTTTCAGTTCCTTAATATGTTCCTGTCATTATAAAACTCTCAGGCTCTTGGTTTCCATATCTATAAAATGAAAACAATAATAGCACATAGAATGTAGGATTATTATGAAGAGTCAATGATCTGATTGACTTACAGCTTTTCCTGGCATAGAGTACATGCCATCTACATGTTTATAAAACAAACAAATCAATAAAACCTCATCTTGGGCAACCCTTCCCTTCCTTGCTTTTCCCTGACCACACTGACTTCTTTTTAAATTCCTAACCACTTCCAGCAGTCCTCCCCTCAGGATCTCCACTAAAATTAATTTCTCTACCAGGAAGTCTCATCTCCCACTTCTTCCTTATTATCTCTGTCTACTCCTTAGTCCCTGATTTAAAGAGAGAAGTTTCCATGGACCCTCCTCTCTCCAGATGAACACTTCTCTCCTATACATATTCCTGCAGCACTGTTTACTTTACTGTTTATCCAATTCTAATCACTTGTGATTTCCTACTTAATGTCCATGTTCCCAGCTAGTGTGGAAGGCCCAGGGTGCCAGGACGAGGGCTGACTTTGTGCTGTCTATGTTCTAACTTGACATCTCTAGTACAACAGCTTTCACAGGATGGATTCCTAATAAATAGTAAACAAGCAGGTAAGTAAATGAACAGTGTCATGCCAACTTCCCACCTCTGCACCCTCTAGAATGCTCCTCGGGTTTCACAGGTGTCTGTGCAACAATGTCAGTGTAAGCTTCTCAGTTCGTGAAAGACAGAGGTGCCAACGCTGAGCTGCAGACACTCAGCTGAGTGGCTTTGACAGGTCTGTCTGCTCAGAGATGTTTCAGCATTGAGTACTTCCACTCAGAGGTATTTTCCCTGAAGTTCTGTCTGAAAAGATGTAACAAAAGAAATGCATTCCCAGCTCTGCGATCATTTTCCTTATCATGAAGGAGGAGTTCAAATGAGGCCACCCTGTTCATAATGCGCTCTTGCTACAGTCAACTTAAAATGAGCTGAAGAACTTCCTAAAAAGGCAGGCTTATTACGAGGTGTCCACTTGACCAAGCTCCCTTTTCCAGATGTGGCACCTTAAAACAGCAGAAAGAGGAAGTCATTCTTATGGCGTCCAGCTGCCAGGCATGGGTAAGACTGAATTACAGGCATATGATCAGTGGGAAAAGTTTACTGTCCTTTTCACCATTTTGGAATTAAAAAAAAAAAACAACAAAACTTGTTTCCAAGGTAACAATACAGTTAAATTACAGTGAATGAAGGGACTATAAAACAAAGTCTGAACCACCCCCCGAAACCACACCTATCCATCTGTGCACTTGCTCGCATGTTCTGAGACCTCTCTGTCTTGAATTGGGTGATTTATGAAGGGACCAGCTTGACAGTCAGCCAAGTGCACTCCTTGCAGCGAGCCAGGAATATAGCCTGCTCATGGCAGCGGGGTGTCTTGACATTATGAGGTAAATTACCTTCTCTTGGATACCGAGTGGTACCAGGAAAAAGTCATTTACCTTCCTCACGTGACACACGCAGAGGATAAAGCACTCGCCTCAATGAGCAAATTGCTTTTTCCTTGTTATTGTGAAATGCCATCCTGACACTGTGTTCTCTGTGCCCTGGTCCATCAGAGGGCTGGCTTTTATCATTCATTTTTATGTTCTCTCCTTTCAGTGCACAGCTAGAGGAAACTCGGGGGCAAAGGAAGAATTTTGAGGCCCCTGCAAATTGAGACCCCCACCCAACAGAGAAGTACTGATTCTGTCACTCCTCACATCTGTAAAGCCACTGAGAATCGAGACCCCACCTGACAGAGAAGCTCTGGCTGTTACTCCTCAAATCTGTATCCCTAACACACAGGCTGTATCTATGCCAGAGGAAAAGTGCATTTCCAAAATGAAGCAGAACAGCAAGGTACAAACGTGTTCAACTGGGCCAACCTGTAGACATCTGGGAACAGAACGGGGCTCAATATTCTGAATGGTATTTCTTACAACCTGTTTCAACTGCTCCCCTGAACTCCATGGCACTAACCCTGGAGATTAATTTGCCAATGGCTCTGAGTCCTCTTAATGAGAAATGAGATGACCTCTTTCAGGAGATTCATGAGTCCTGTTCAGTCATAAGGGCATCATGTCATGTCCTGAGAAACTCAATTTCATAAATTATCCTCCGCGTCTTCCAAGGGTTAATGTGACCGCCCTCTTCCCAAATGACTCACTGTCTTTTCATCCGCAGACACAGGTGTGCCATGGATTTGATTGCATCAAAAATAAGCACTTGCTAAGGATAGAATATTTACAGAATTAAAGGCAGGAGAAAATATTAGACATATATCAAGATGGGCAGGTATAAAAATACACAAGGGTGTCCTGACCCGCCATGGTTTTCAGGGAAGAATTAACTTCAAAAAGGCAGTGATTTTTTTTTGTGTGTGTGTGGTTTGTTTTATTTTGTCTTCTGGGAACATTACTATATTAATTGAGAGAAATAAAGCATAGACCACAAGTCTTCATATGTCCAGTTATTATTTTTGTAGTACGAATTTGCCTCTGAGCTTTATTCATTTTTCAGTAAGGCCTGCTACAGAAAATTAATATTTAAAAAGTAACAAATACAGCTTTTAAAATGTGGGCAAAACACAGAAAAACAGTAGAAATTATGCTGCTATATATAGTAAGTAGAAACAGAACACCCTAAAGGCAATCCAGAGGACTGTTCATTATCCCTTGGGTCTACCTGGTAAAGGGAAACAAGAGATAGAAGGGACCTTAGAAACTATCTTGCCCAACTTTGCGATAACAGGTAGCACCTCCTCTCTTGTTAGATCATACCTAATCTGGGTAGTGTCTACCCAACTCTGTCAACACAATACTTTGGCTAATCAATTTTGTTGTTGTTAGGTGCCATCAAGTCGGGTCCGAGGTAGCCACCCTATGTACAACAGATGAAACACTTCCCGACACTGTGCCATGCTCCGCACTATGTCAGTGCCTCCCTGCTGTTCATAGGGTTTTCAATGGCAGATGGATTTTTGGGAGTGGGCTGCTGGGTCCTTTTCCCAAACCTACAGCACCTGGTGTTCCCAGGCGGTCTCTTATCCAAGGACTAATCAGCTTAGCTTCTGAGATCTGATGGGATGAGAGAGAGAGAATAAATTAAGGCAGAAATGAAAAAGAGAAGGAGCTGCAGATATGTACAGCCTCTCCCCCCACGGGATGGTTGACGGCCAGGAGATAATCTCCAGAATTCTGGTCCACAGTGTGCTGTACTTCTTTGGAGAGGCTTAGGCTAATTCTTAACTTCTAAACAAATACTAATGACTTAGGCAAGCCTTTCTCGCATTTCCTTTATGCATTCCTTTTCTCACTTCTGTTTAAATTTTAATGCATAAAATAAAATTAAAAACTATCATATGTTACAGACACATCTTTTATTCACCTCCTTTCCTCAGTGTATCTGGGATTTTATACATTTGTTCATCTATTCACTTATTCTATCAAAGATTTATGGAGTGAATATTATCTGCTGGACATTGTACTACACAGTGGGACTGTACATTGGAAGAGATACAATGTTCTGTTTCCAGCATAAAATAATGCTTGCAGATAGCAAGTTATGTTGTAAATACAAAAATGAGCAAAGGGCCAAAAAGGAAAGCACTTTCCTAATTTTTAAAAATCTTGACAAAGATGAACAAAACACGATAGAAGACTTCTGTTTCTAGGTAAGATGAAGTGAGGGGGCCTACATCTACCTCCTCATCTGAAATAATCAAACACTTGATCGTATACAGGAAACAGTGATGGCAAGTATTGGGCATCAGAAAATGGGAACAAACTGGAGCGCTATAGCTTACCACCGCCAGATAATTTCTAGATGCCACAGAGAATGGGGGGACCTAGGAAGAGACTGGTGAACTCTTAGGATTGAGAGATTAATTTTAGAATTCAGAGACAACATGGTAGGTGGAATTGGCATGGCAGGGTAATGGAGAGGAAGAGGCTGCAGAGGGAAGCCGAGAGGCCTCCGCAGTGCCCCTTTGAGCATCATAAACTCATGCATGTTAGAAAAACACCCAAGGTAGCAGATGGGGAAAAAATAAGCACACCCAAAAGGTTCATAAATCAGAGCAGTAAGCATCCACATAAGAACAGAGACAGTGCCTTCCCCACCCGCCAGACTGGAAAAACCTCCTAACTCCTGAGGCATGGGGTAGAGCACCTGTGTGCTGCCTCAGCAGCACACGCAATCAGCACTAAACAAATCAATGCTCTGAGTCCACCTGACAAATTTTGAAAGCAAAACCAAAAAAGACCAATTTGTTTCCAAGTATTTTAATTGTACCTGGAACAAAGGTTTAGAATATTTGTACTAATACAAAAACATCTAGCACCCAAAGAGCTAAAATTCACAATGTCAGGTATCCAATTAAAATAATCAGAAGTACAAAGAAAAAAGAAAATACAAATCATGAAGAGAAAAATCAGGTAATGCCAATAGCCCAGAACTGGCAGAGATGTTAAAATGAGCAAACAAGGACATGAAATGACTCCATACGGATGTATTCCAAATGTTGAAAGAATTGAAAAGATATGGAAAAGATAAGAATGACAAACAGCTTCTAGGGATGAATACTAACAATGTCTGAAATAAAAAACCACTGGATAGGAATAACGACAGTTCAAACTGCAGAGGAAAAGATTAATAAACTTGAAGTAAGTAAAAATTATTTCAAAAATTAAACACAGAAAAAATTAAAAACATAAAGAGCACAATGAGCTATCAGGAAATTTCTACTGGCCTAACATTGTGTAATTGCTAATTTGAAGGGAAGGGACAGAGGGAGGGAAATATTCAAAGACACAATGGCCAAAATTTCCCCTATCTTTTGCAAACTATAAGCTCAATGAACCCCAAGAATCCAAAACACAAAAACTACACCAACGCATATCATAATCAAGTTTCTCAGAAAGAGTGATAAAGAGAAAATCTGAAAAGCAGTCAACTTAAAAAAAAATAAAGCTTATTATATAATAAGGGGTAAAAATATGGATTATTACAGATTTTTTATTAGAAAAAAATACAAGAAAGAAGATGTTGGAGCAACATACTTAAAGTAATGAAAAAACCTTTCAAACAGGGGTTCAATGTCTATCAAAAATACCTTTAGAAACCAGAGGTCAACCAGGCATGGTGGTACATGCCTGTAATTCCAGAAACTCAGGAAGGCAGAAGCAGGAGGATCGAGAGTTTGAGGTCAGAGGCAGCCTGCTTCATTTAGTGAGGCCTGTCTCAAGATAAAAAATAAAAAAGGTCCAGGTATGCTGCTCAGTGGTAGAGTACTTACGAAGTATGCACAGGAACTTAGGTTCAGCCCCAAGTACTGAGAACAACAACAACAACAACAACAATAAACAAACAAACAAACAAAAACAGAGGTAAAATATTTGTGACAAGGAAAACCGAAAGTATTCATCCCCAGCAAACAAAAACTACAAGAAATGTTACAGGAAGCCCCTTAGGAAGGAGAAAAGTGACACTAAGTGAATGTAGATCTTACTGTTGAAATCTCTTGACAAGATCATTGGGAGGGAATGTTTCTGTCTTGCGGCTTGTGCATCTGTGACCAAGCACTGGATGGATGGATTAGTCTCCCGTATTTTTTTAGTTGGAATATTGACAATGTTCAGGTGGGACTAGGATGTGGCTGGGTTGAGGTGCATTCCTTTTTTTTTTTAATGTGCCAGAAAACATTTGTAAATAATATCTGACGAAGGACTTAGTATGCTAAAAATGCCAATTGCTATAAGAAAATAAACAATGTAATAAAATAATAGGCAAAGATTTAAACATTTTGCCAAAAAAGATACATTAATGACAAACAGAAGCACAAAAGAGGCTTAACTTTTTTATTTATGAGAGAAATCCAAATCCTAATGAAATACTACTTATTAGAATGGTTCTAATTCTGAAGACTGACTATATACCCATTGTATGATCCTGGCTCTCCAAACCTAATTATTTACCCACGAGGAATGAAAGCATACTTGCATCCAAAGGCTGAGATGTGAATTTCACAGCAGCTTCTTTTGGAATATCCAAACACTGGAAACAACCCAAACGTCCATCAAGAAGCGGATGGCTAAACTAATCATTATGTGTTCCCAAGATACAATATTACTCGTTAGTAAAAAGGAATGAAGTACATACTGAACAGCATTGACAAATTTCAAGGTAATTATGCTAAATAAGAGAAAGTATAAAATATATGTTATTAAATTATATTTACATAAAACACTAAAAAAGCAACCCCCACATTTCTGTGCTGTGGGCGCTTGTGTGTTGTGATGCTGAAAGCTACACTACAGGTATTATAAATACCAGCAGGGTTACCCATGGTGGACAGGTTTCAGGTGAGCTTCCAGACTAAGACAGACTAGGGAGATGGACATGGCTAACCCATTCCTGAAACAATTACCCATTGAAAACTCTATGGTAGAGAAATGGCAGAGAAACACTGTCAGATATAGTGCCAGAAGATCCGCCCCCTAGGTTGGAAGGCACTCACACGATGATTGAGGAAGAGTTGCCTCCTTAAAGTGGAGTCTAGCTTAATGATGGGAATGGAGTAAAGCCCCAGGGACTTCCATTTGCTGATGTGGCACACTCAAAATAAGAAAGAACAACTATAAACATCCATTAATAATTTGGAATGTGGAATGTATGTAGTACGAACCTAGGAAAATTAGAAATCATCAAAAGGAAAATGGAATACATAAACATCAACATTCTAGGCATCAGTGAGCTAAAATGGACAGGTATGGGTCATTTTAAATCAGATAATCGTATGATCTACTATGCCAGGAATGACAAATTAAAGAGAAATAGGTTGTGTTCATCATCAAAAAAGACATCTCAAACTCTGTCTTGAAGTACAATGCTGTCAGTGATAGAATAATATCCATACACCTTCAAGAAAGGCCAGTTAATATGACTATTATTCAAATTTACACACTCACCACTAAAGCCAAATATAAAGATAGGGAAGATTTTTAACAGTTTATGCAGTCTGAAATCGACCAAACATGCTCTCAGGATATACTGATAATTACTGGTGACTGGAGTGCAAAATTTGGAGACAAAGAAGGCTCAGTAGTTGGAAACTATGACCTTGGTGACAGAAACGATGCTGGAGATTACATGATAGAATTTTGTCAGACTAATGACCTTTTCATTTCAAATACATTTTTTCAACAACATAAATGGCAACTATACATATGGGATTCACCAGATGGAACATACAGAACCAAACTAACTATATTTGTGGGAAAAGATGACTATTTTAAAAGGTTGCATATGATAAAAAACCAATGGTACTGCAGGACAAAGTGGAAGCTGCCTTGAAGGAACTGGCAAAATACAAGGCTCTAGGAAGTGACTACCCATTGAAATGTTTCAACAAACAAATGGAGCACTAGAGGTGCTCACTTGTTTATTCCAAGAGATCTGGGAAACAGCTACCTGGCCAACTGACTAGAAGAGATCCATATTTGTGCCTATTCCCAAGAAAAGGGACACAAGCAAATGTGGCAATTATTGAATGATATCATTAATATCACATGCAAGTAAAATTTTGCTAAAGATCATCTAAAAGAAACTGCAGCAGTATGTAGACAGAGATCTTTTTGATGCAATGAGCACACTTAGAAGTGTTACTGTCATCACCATGACATGGCTGAGTGTGCCTGAAAGTATTCTTGTCTTTCATCTTCATGACACAAGCTGAGCTTGCCTAGAAGTGTTCCTGTTGGTCATTTTAACCTTTGAACATATGTTTTCCATGACACTAAACTAAACATGACCAGGAATCTACTCACTATATTTCTTTCTTTAACTATGACCTTAAACAGAAGGTATTCAGTAATGTGCATCTTAAACTGACTATGTTCATGGATGTTGTTAGGTTGTTGTTAGGTTCCGTCGAGTTGGTATCCGACTCATAGCGACCCGCTGTACAACAGGGGAAACAGGGTTGTCAGTGCTTCTCTGCTGTTCATAGGGTTTTCAATGGCAGATCGATTTTTGGGAGGGGGTTGCCAGGTCCTTCTCCCAGCCTACAGCTTCTGGTGTTCCCAGGCGGTCTCCCATCCAGGTACTAACAAGGCCCGACCCTGCTTACTTTCCGAGATCTGATGGGATTGGATGCCACAGGGCTACGGCTGCAGGCTCATGGATGTACCCACCCCTAAAATGCTCTTCTATTTTATATGTATAGTCTCTATGAATAAAATTCCCATCTTTCCTTTGTTTCACGTGAACACTGCTTCTAGAATAGCTCCAGTGCTCTTCTTATCTGCTATAGGTAACATTGTTTTTCTTTGTCTTTGAATGGTATGTATTAGATTTGGACTCATCAAGAGGAGAACTCATTTGAGCCAGGTGCAGTGGTACACACCTGTAATCCCGTGGCTCAGGAGGCAGAGGCAGGAGGATCACAGTTCAAGACCAGAGGCAGGCTGCATAACTTAGCAAGACCCTGTCTCAAAAAGTAAAACAATGGGCTGGAGGTGCAGCTCAGTGGTCCAGCACTTGCAAAGCATGCAAGTGCGAGGCCCTGGGTTCAACTGCCAGTACCTCAAAAAAAAAAAAAAAAAAAAAAGAGGAGAACTAATTTTTGGGTTTGGACCCACCAAGAGGAGAACTCATATTTGGTTACAGTTGCAATGGCTGATTATTCTTAAGAAATTGTTGTTGTTGGTGTTGTTAGGTGCCGTGGAGTCGGTATCCGACTCATAGCAACCCTCTGTACAACAGAGGAAACACTATTGTCAGTGCTTCTCTGCTGTTCATAGGGTTTTCAATGGCAGATTGATTTTTGGGAGGGGGTTGCCAGCTCCTTCTCCCAAGCCTACAGCTTCTGGTGTTCCCAGGCAGTCTCCCATCCAGGTACTAACCAGGCCTGACCCTGCTTAGCTTCCCAGATCTGACGGGATCGGATGCCACAGGGCTACAGCTGCAGGCATTCTTAAGATATAGGTGACCTTATTAATATCATGCTTATCATTGTGGAAGACAATGAGCAGAGTAGTTAAGGTAAGCTGCAGAATTCATGTGCCTGGGTTCTATCCTTGACCTCCACCATATGAAAAATTCCCAGTTCCCAAATCACTGCAGCATGCTATGAAAGTGGCAAAAGCACTGGAGGCAGGAAAGATGAAAACAGGCACAGAGAGTTTATTAGATATAATTGCTTACAAATTTAAATAGTAAAGGTTTGTTCTTAGCAAACACAAGATAAAAAGGATGTCATAGACCATCTGCGTAGTGAGCAGACTCCTGTTTTGCTAGGGTATAGGCTTCATGAATGTTACCATCCTGGTGTTCTTCGACAGATTGTGAGCCTCAAAGACATGTAGACCCAGGTTTGAATCTCTGACTTGAAACCAGTAGTTAACTTTGGAGAAATGTAATACTCCTTTCTTCAAAAGTAAATTAGGAATGATGGCAATGGTGTCCTTCCTGTGTTTTTGTGAGAATATGTTGAGAATTTAACTGTAAAATAATTGTGTCTGATTTACAACTACATGAGACCTTTATGGATATAACAAGACCTAGCAAACATTGTTGAGGCTGACTCTTTTTCAAAAGGCTAGTTTCAATTTAATAACCTGAACCAAATAACACTGAGTATTTTAGACAATGAATTTGGAAGTGATTCCAGGCATCACTTATTTCCAAAATGTTGTGTGAAAATTATTTTCAATTGTTGATTTTTCTTTTCTTTTCTTTTTTCTTTCTTTCTTTCTTTTTTTTTAAGGTACTGGGGGTTGAACCCAGGGCCTCCAACTTGCATACTTTGCAAGTGCTGGACCAGTGAGCTGCACCCGCCGCCCATTTTTGTTTTACTTTTTGAGACAGTCTCGCTAAATTATGCAGACTACCTCCAGTCTTGAACTTGCTATCCTCCTGCCTCCGCCTCTTGAGCCGCTGGAATTACAGGCATGTGCCACCGTGCCCAGTCAATTGTTCATTTCAATTGTTGATTCCAATTGTAAACTAAATATCTTTTTCACTGTCTTACGTATCTATAGTAAACATTTCCTCAAAAGATGTTAAATGTTCTCAGCATGTCAGTCTATGAAACCCAGATGAATTAGTATATATGCAACTCTTAAGACTTACTTCATCAGCTTTTTAAGTACTTGAAGGCAATCTATGATTGAAAGATGAACACAGAAACATAACGAGTACCACCTGAAGTCACTTATCTGTAATAAATTGAATCTTTCCAAACTTTGAGTAAATAAAATACAGAAATAGTTTGCTGAGACTCATGTAAAGTCATAGTTCCAAATATTTGTATCTGTCACAGAAAGTCATTTGCATTGACTGATTTTAAAATAAATGTAATATGCGCTGGGCGCAGTGGCACATGCCTGTAATCCCAGTGTCTCGAGAGGTGGAGACAGGAGGGTCGCAAGTTCAAGACTGGAGGCAGTCTGCATAATTTAGCAAGACTCTGTCTCAAAAAACTAAAAAAAAATGGGCTGGGGGCGCAACTCAGTGGTCCAGCACTTGCAAAGCATGCAGGCACAAGGCCCTGGGTTCAGTACTGCAACAAACAAACAAACAAACAAAAACAAACAAAGAACCCCCAACCCTCCAAAAAAAACGTAATATGATTTTGAGTTATATTCATATACTTGATTTTAGAAAAATGATTATAGTTATCATTTATCCATAGCCAAAGGGGAGTTTATTTTTGAAACAAAGTTTAGAAACATTGCTTGAGAGGGGGGATAAAGAAGGTTGGTTAATAGTTATAAAAAATACAATTAGATAGCAGGGTTAATTTCTAATCTTCTATAGCACAGTAGTGTTAGTATAGCTAACAGTGATCTATTGTGCATTTCAAAATAGCTAGAAGAGAAGATTCTGAATGTTCTGAACACATGGATACAATATATGAAGTGTGCCAAAATGTATGCACATTTTAAGAAAGGAAAAACTGCATTAAAATAGTAATACTCAATATATTGTTGTTGTTGTTGTTAGGTGCCATTGGGTAGAGTCTGACTCATAGCAACCCTATGTAGAGCACAACACAATACTCCTTGATTCTGTGCCAGGCACATGATCTTATTTATGTTTAAGTCCATTGTTGCAGACACTGTGTCAATCCATGTAGTTGAGGGTTTTCCATTTTTTTGCTGACCTGCCACTCTCCCAAACATGATGTCCTTCTCCAGGGATTGGTCTCTCCTGGCTACATGTCCAAAATATGTGAGACACAGTCTAGCCATTCTTGCTTCCAAGGAGCACTCTGGTTGCACTTCTTCTAGGACAGATCTGTTGGTTCTTTTGGCAGTTGAGGGGAAATTCAATATTCGTCTACAGCACCATATTTCAAAAGCATCAGTTCTTCTTCTGTCTCCCTTGTTCAATGTCCAGCTTTCACAACCATATGATGCAACTGAAAATACCATGGTGTGAGTCAGGTACACCTTTGTCTTCAATGTGAACATCTTTACTTTTCAATACTTTAAAGAGATCTTTTGCCGCAGCTTTTCCAAAAGCAATGTGTCTTTTGATTTCTTGACTGCTGCTTCCACGAGTGTTGGTTGTAGAATCAAGTAATGCAAAATCAAGGACAATCTCAATATTTTCTCCACTTATGGTGAAGTTGCATACTGACCCAATTGTAAGGATTTTTGTTTTGTTGATGTTGAGTTGCAATCCATACTGAAGCCTGTGTTCTTTGTTCTTCCTCAGTAAATGTTTCAAATTTTCTTCACTTTCAGCAAGCAGAGTTCTGTCATCTGTGCAAAGCAGGTTGTTAATTAGTCTTCCTCTAATCCTGATGCTATGTTCTTCTCCATAAAGCCCAGTTTCTTGGATTTTGTGCTCAGCATACAAATTAAAGAAGTATGGTGAAAGGATACAGCCCTGACATACACCTTTTTCAACTTTAAACCAGGCAATGTTTCCTTGTTCTGTTCAAACAACTGCCTCCTGATCCATGTACAGATTCCTCTTGAGCACAACTAGGTGCTCTGGTATTCCCATTTTCCAAAGTGTTACCCATAATTTATTATGATCCACACAGGCAAATGCCTTTGCATAGTCAATAAAACACAGATAGACATCTTTTGGATATTCTCTGCTTTCGGCTAATATCCACCTGACATTAGCAGTGATGTCCCTGTTTCCCCAGCCCTTCTGAATCTGGCTTGGTTTTCCAGCAATTCCCTGTCTATACACTGCTGTAGGTGCTTTTGAATGATCTTTAGTAAAATTTTGCTTGTGTGTCATATTAATGGTATATAACAAAAGATGAATACAAGTCACATTTGACTTCTTCAGTTAAAAGAGGTGCTCAAACTGGTCATCATAGCAGAAGAAACAGCACTTACTGCTGTGCAGGGCCTCCTGGACCTTCCTTCCTGGGCACATCACACACAATACCAGACATCTCCAACTTCCCACAAATGCATGCCATTGTTAGGCATGTTGGAGGTCTGTTGCACACTCGTGCCTCCATTTTCATTGTACTTCCACAATGTTCTTGAATTTCAAAGAACACTTCCAAATGGTGTCATGCTCCTCGAAGGACAACCAGGCTTCTGCCATTCTCTTTGCTCATCCTGCCTATTGCATTGTGGTGTTAGCACTTGTTTGATTAAGGCCATCTTTTGAGGAAACATACTACACATTGCTACTGTAATTCAGTTCAACCTCAAAAAGTAATACATAAATAACATCTCTTAAAATGAGTATACATATTTTTGGCCCCTGTATGTTCGTTCAAGTAAGGGAATGCTAAGTACTGTAGTATGATAATTACACATTATACACAGGTATCAGAATATTACACTGTACCCCACAAATATTTATAATTTTTATGTATCAAATAATTTAAAAATAAAAACAAAAACACAACTTTAAGGTATGAAAATGGGCATTACCAAATCAGTGTTTCATTCCTTAAGTAATTCAGGTATTAATTATAAATTATAAATTACATATGAACATATTTATAAATTATCATTCTTTGGGAGAATTTTCTAAACTGAAAAACTATACAAAGAAAAAAAACCTTATTTGTGGAAAAAAAACAAAAAACAAAAAACCAAAGATAGATGAAAGAAGCACTATTTGGAAAATAGTCTGGTTTCATTTAGAGAAGAATTACCCGCTCCAAAGAGAAAGACAGTTCATTTATCTGGGCAAAGAGCAGTGATGGAACAGGCTGGTGGAGATGTCATAGAGGTAGAGACAGTTTTATTCCAATGCTGTTGACAAAGTCAGAAGCCTAATGCCTAACAGATTAGATACTCAACTGCTAGTTATTCTGTTTTTGTGGACATTGGTCATGATTACTTTACAAGACACTATGACTGCAGTGTAAAAAAATCCCACAAATTATGGGTAGTCAATGAGTGCTGAAATATTGGAAGGAAAGGAAAAAGAGAAAGGGGAAAATAAAGGGAAAAGAAAAATGATCATCTACTGAATGCCTGTTCTTCAAGAATTTGTCAGGTTTATTTACACATAGATATTCACTAAATCCCCTCAGCAGCATCTGATATTATAATTTCATACCAGTAAGAAAATTATAGTTATGAAATGCTAAAATATGTAAATTAATGCCACATATATTCCATGCTAAGGGGTACCATCATTTTGTTCACCTTGAGAATATAAAGAAAACCAAAACAAAACATGGTTCCTTTTTTCAGGGAAATTGTCCAAAGGCATGACAAACATAAATAAGAGACTTCCCCAAGTCACCTCACTAGTGAGCAGAGAGGGATATGAAAGCATCCTTTTTCTAATTATAGAACTTGTGCTTTTGTTTGCCATCATACCATGGAGAAGCAAGTGGATTCTTCTCCCTCTACCTTCCTTCATATTACTAAAGGAACAATCAATCAGGAACCAATAACGCTACTAAATATATGTCCTCCAAATACTGGGGCACTTAGCTTTATAAGACAAACTTTATGGGACATTAAGAACTTTATTGGACTAGACACAATAATTATGGGAGACTTCAATCACCACTTTTGCTAAGAGACAGGACATCAAAACAGAAAATCAACAGAAAAACGATGAACCTAATCTCCACCCTAAACCAACTGGATCTCACAGAGATATACAGAATATTACATCCATATAGCGAGGAATACACATTCTACTCAGCTTTACAGGGAAAATTTTTCAAGATAGACCATATGCTAGTCCATAAGAATTCCCTCAATAAGTACAAAAAAGTAGAAATTACCCCCTGTACCTTATCAGACCACAACAGAATAAAATTGGAACTCAAAAGCAAGAATAATTCCAGAAATTTTACAAACTCACGGACACTAAATAATACACAGCTGAATGATCATGCTGACCTCTGTAGTTAGGAGAGGTACTCCGAGTGGTCACCATGGCAGAATAAGCAGGACTTGTTCCCGGGCAAGGTCCCTGGGTCTTTCCTTGTGCATTTCACAGTGTCTTGAACCTAGGAATGTGTACAATGGCTTAGGTGTAGTGGAGGGCCTGCAACATACTCATGCTTCCATTGCCATTGTAATTCTACCACATTCTACAATAAAAGTGCTTCTCATTGTCCTGCATGTCGCATGGTGGCGCTAGCATTCATTTGGTTAACACCATCTTTTGCGTGAACTCTGAGCAAACATTGCTACTGTAATTCAACTCAACTTCAAAAAGTAATACATAGATAGCATCTCTAAACATTTTTTAGCAACCCCGATAGACCAGAAGTCTAAATATGTTAAAATGCCAATTCTTCCCAAATTGATCAATATATTCAATTTAATCCAATTCAAAACCCAAGAAGATTGGGTTTTGTAGAAGTCCACAAGCTAATTTTAATTTTTTATAGAAGTTCAAAGAACATAGAATATCCCTATTTTGAAAATGTTAAATGACTTGTACTATCTGACTATAAGACTTATAGCTATAAAGCTATCATAATCAAAACAGTGTGGTAATTGGTATAAGAACTAACAAACAGATGAATAGGACAGAATAGAGCCCAAAAGTAGACTTGCACTTATACAATCATTGGATTCCTGACAGAAGCATCACAGTCACAACTGAATGAAGGAAAGAAAAGTCTTTTCAATAAGTGATGCCAGTGCAGTTGGATAGCCAAATACAAAAAGGTAAACCTTGATCTTCTACCTAACAATACACAAAGATTAATTTGAGGTAGATCTTAGACTTTAACACAAATGCTAAAACCACAAGCCTTTCAGAAGTAAACAGCATATCTTCATGACTTGGGGAATGGATAAAGGTGTGTAAGACTGACACACTCATGAAAAATACTGATAAACTGGACTTCATCAAAATGTAAACCTGTGCATCAAAACCTAAGGAAATGAAAAGGCAAGCTACACACAGGGAGGGTATATTTTTAATACCTACATTCCATGGTGGTTATAAAGAGGTTGGTGCTCAGAAGATACCAAGAATTCCTACCGTTCTATCAGTAAGAACAAAACAAAATTTATTCTACCTACTACCCTGAATGCCTGCAGCCATAGCATTATGGCATCTGATCCTGTTAGACCTTGGAAGCTAATCAGGGTCAAGCCTAGTTAGTCCTTGGATAGGAGACTGCCTGGGAACACCAGGTGCTATAGGCTTGGGAGAAGGACCTGGCAACCCACTCCCAAAAAACAATCCACCACTGAAACCCCTATGAATAGCAGAGAAGCACTGACAATAGTGTTTTGCCTGTTGTACATAAGGGTCCTATCTGTTGGACACCTAACAACAACACAACCCTGAGCATGAGGCGACACCCACAACGCGAAGGCCTCTGTTCAGCTCAATGGCTGCATCCCTCCTCCTATTGGGAAGATTTCTTCACTGCAAACAGGGTCATGTTATGACCTTTGTGCACTGTAGGCACCTTTGCCTTCATGGGCCCCTTTCCGCAAAATTCTTTAAAATTACATTTTATCACTCTTCTGGCATAATGACAAATATATTCCAGACTGGGCTTATTACTATATACTTACCATTTTCATTTTTCTTCAGATTTTAAAAGATATTAAAATAATTTTCATTTCCATGGCTGTGTATTATCATGGACTTTAGGCAATGGTCTTTCTGTGCCTAATGGATAAATAGGCCCTGCTTGTTCAGAGTTCCCTTTTGAATTTGCATTGCTTTTTAATATTTTCTTTCTCCTTTCCAGCTTCCCAGCTACCTCAGACCATCTTTTCAATGGTGACAAGGTGTACTTTGAGCTCTACACCCAGAATTCAAACCTTTAAAAAATAATTTCCAATAGAAGATTTCCTGCCTTTGGCAGGTAACCTTTTAATCTTTCTCTCTGAAGTAGAGAAGTCAGCCTATTATACATTTATTCTCTTTCCAAGCAGAACCTAGCTTGACCAGAGAGCTTCTACTGAAGCCAGAGAGTACAATTGAACATGCTCCGGGTTTCTCAATGAGAATGTGCTAATGTGCTTCTGGCACTATTACATAATACAAATGAAAAGCCTGCTCTTTCTCCTGTGGTCCTGATGTGAATTTAAAAAAATAAGCATTCATAATCTTTTCTTACATTAAAAAGGGCACATCATGGAGTCTAGTCATTTTAGAAAATACTAACTTGTGTTATCTTTTTCTAGTTCTAAAACCAAAGAACCCTGATGGGGATCATTTTTTTTTTCCAGAAGTATAAACCGAAATCATTTAGTTTGTGGATTTTGAGAGTCTGTGTACACACTGCATTGTCCTAGACACTGGGATACACATAAGTGAGTAAAGCAGTGTATCTGCCATCCAGGAACTTGAAGTCCATAAGGGGAGATTAGTCTAGCAATAAATAATGCCAAGAAAACATGTTAAATTCTATGACAGGGAAATATACAAAGTATGAGCACCATGTAAGTGGAGAAAGCTTCAGAGACTATCCTCAATTCCTTTTCACCAATGAGGATTATCACCCCTCCATATTTGAGGTATATTTGCAGGACAGTATATCCTGCCTGTTGTCAGGCCTGGCCATGTGACCTGCTCAGGATAGTGGGATATGAGCAGAAAGGATAGTATTCCAGTCCTAAGCAGAGGCTTTAAAACAAACCTCTCATTTTGGATTGGTTTCTTATAGGTCTTCCCTTTGCCATGAAATAGCATGTTCTAGACAGGGCTGCTCTCTTCATTCTGGATCCTAGAGTTTTCCAAGTATAACCAGATAGAGCTTCACCAGGAGTGTTCAGCTTACCCATGACCATGAAATTATGGCTCACAGTCCTCCTCCTCCTCCTCCTCCCCCTCCTCCTCCTCCTCCTCTAACTCCCTCCTCCTCCTCTTTCTTTTCTATAGAACATATTGACTAATACAAATATTTAGCCATTCTAGTTAATCACAGGTTGTCTATAGGACCAAGTCATACATTTGTATGTTAGGAGCAGAAACTGTACTGCTTGACCTAATGCAATTAATATAATTGCTAGTAAGAGGAAGCAAAACACAGTACAATTGTTTGCCGTGGTTCTTTAAAAAGATCCAAGAGATTATATTGCAAAAAGATATGGATAAATCTAATCTGATCTGAACTTGTGAAGTTAATATGTTCATACTTTTCAGAGGACATTGTAATTTGGCCCCAAGCCTTTAGGAAAGTAATTATATGAACTAAAAAAAAAATTCTGTTTTGGCCTAGTATATAGTGTCTGGAAATCTGTTCTAAGGACATAATTTCTAAAAATGAGAAAAAGCATTTCATCCAGAAGCTTTTTCCACAATTATCTATACTGCCATAAAATGATAAACTTATATACAGCTGTACAGTATAATAGGGATATATTATGTAGTTCTGACAAACCAATTTATGGAATGTTATAAAATACTGAAGTTGTACTTGTAAATGCCATGTAGTAATGGTGAAAAGGTTTATGACATATTGTTAATTGAAAAAAAATAGACTACATTAGGGGTGGGGTTTAGCTCAGTTGGTAGAGCACTGCTCGCACTCTCTGAGGACCTGGGTTTGATTCTCAGCAGCACCAAAATGGGAGAAGGATGTGGCAAATCACTCCTGAGACCATCCACTGAAAACCTGATGCAGTTGTTACAAGTTGGACCCAACCTGACGGCACCTAACAACAACAAAGACTACTTTAGGATGACACTCTAATCATAACAACACAAAATACATAAGCATATGGGGTAAAATGAAGACCTAAATCCATGACCCCCCACATGTCTGTCAGTTTGCTGCACTGTGGGGGCTTGTGTGTTGCGATGAGGCTGAGAGCTCTGCCACTGTAACCTCGGACATGAGCAGGGTTAGCCATGGTGGACAGGTTTTCAGCTGAGCTTCCAGACTAAGACAGACTAGGGAGTAGGACCTGGCGAGCCACTCCCGAAACAACTAGCCATTGAAAACCCTATGGATAGCAAAGAGACACTGTCAGATATAGTGCCAGAAAATGAGGCCCCCAGGTTGGAAGTCACTCAAAAGACTACTGGGGAAGAGTTGCCTCCTCCAAGTAGAGTCCACTGTGATGACGGAAATGGAGTAAAGCCCCAGGGTGCTCAACTTGCTGATGTGGCATGACTCAAAATGAGGAGAAACAACTGTAAACAACCATTAATAATTAGAACATGGAATGTACGTAGTATGAATCTAGGCAAATTAGAAATCATTAAAAGAGAAATGGAATGTATAAACATTGACACTCTAGGCATCAGTGAGCTAAAATGGACCGGCATAGGCCATTTTGAGTCAGACAATCATATAGTCTATTATGCTGGGAATGGTCAACTAAAGAGAAATCGGGTTGCATTCATCATCAAAAAAGACATTTCAAGATCTGTCATGAAATAAAATGTTGTCAGTGATAAAATAATATCCATACGCCTACAAGGAAGGCCACTTAATATGACTATTATTCAAATGTATGCACCCACCACTAAGGCCACAAATGAAGAAAGGGAAGACTTCTATCAGCTTCTGCAATCTGAAATAGATCAAACATGCAATCAAGACATACTGATAATCACTGGTGACTGGAATGCAAAGGCTGGAAACAGAAGAAGACTCAGTAGTTGGAAAATATGGTCTTGGTGACAGAAATGAAGCTGGAGATCGCATGATAGAATTTTGTCAGACCAATGACCTTTTCATTGCAAATACATTTTTTCAACATCATAAACAGAGACTATACACATGGACTTCACCAGATGGAACATACAGGAATCAAATTGACTATATATGTGGAAAGAGAGGATGGAAAAGCTCTGTACAAAATGTCAAAACAAGACCAGGTGCTGACTGTGGATCAGACCATCAACTTCTCATATGCAAGTTCAAACTGAAGCTGAAGAAAATTAGAACAAGTATACGAGAGCCACAATATGAGTTCAGAGACCACCTGAAAAATAGGTTTAATGCATTAGACACAAATGATAGGAGACCAGAAGAGTTGTGGCATGACACAAAATATATCATTCAAGAAGGAAGCAAAAAGTTCTTAAAAAGACAAGAAAAAAAGAAAAGACTAAATTACATGTCAAAAGAGACACTGGACCTTGCCCTCGAACATCGAGCAGCTAAAGCAAAAGGAAGACATGATGAAGTTAAGGAACTAAACAGAAGATTTCAGAAGGCAGCTCGAGAAGACAAAAACAAATATTATAATGACATGTGCAAGGAGCTGGAGGCAGAAAACCAACAGGGAAGAACACGCTCCGTGTTTCTCAAGCTTAAGGAAGTGAAGAAAAAATTCAAGCTTGAGTGGCAGTAGTGAAAGATTCTACAGGGAAAATATTCAATGATGCAGGAAGCATCAAAAGAAGATGGGAAGAATACACAGAGTCATTATACAAGAAAGAAATGGTAGATGACCAACCATTCCAAGAGGTTGCATATGAAGAAGAACCAATGGTGTTGAAGAACAAAGTGGAAGCTGCCTTGAAACAACTGGTGAAACACAAGGCTCCAGGAATTGATGGGATACCAATAGAGATGTTTCAACAAACAGGTGCAGCACTGGAGGTGTTAACATGTTTATGCCAACAGATTTGTAAAACAGCTACTTGGCCAACTGACTGGAAGAGATCCATATTTGTGCCTATTCCCAAAAAAGGGGATCCAACTGAACATGCAAACTATCGGACAATATCATTAATATCACACACCAGCAAAATTCTACTGAAGATCATTCAGAAGCGACTAGACAGGGAATTACCGGAAAATCAAGCGGGATTCAGAAGAGGGCGGGGAACCAGGGACATCATTACTGATGTCAGGTGGATATTAGCTGAAAGCAGAGAATATCAAAAAGATGTCTATCTATGTTTTATTGACTATGCAAAAGCATTTGATTGTGTGGATCACAACAAATTATGGATAACACTTCGGAAAATGGGAATACCAGAACACCTAATTGTGCTCATGAGAAATCTGTACATGAACCAGGAGGCAG
>VMDO01020667.1:0-37047 GCA_007922755.1 Pedetes capensis
AAAAAAAAAAAAAAAAAAAAAAAATTTGCAGTTTCTTACAGCTGCCTATCTTCCAATTTTTATAGCTGAAGTTGTTGTTAAGTGCTGTCGAGGTGGTGTCCGACTCATAGCAACCCTACGTACAACAGGCGAAACAGTACTATTAATGCTTCTCTGCTATTCATAGGGTTTTCAGTGGCAGACTGATTTTTGGAGTGGGTTGCCAGGTCCTTTTCCCAAGCCTACAGCACCTTGTGTTCCCAGGCGGTCTCTCATTGAAGTACTAACCAGGCCTGGCCCTGCTTAGCTTCCGAGATCTGATGGGATTGGACACCACAGTGGTACAGCTGCAGGCTTCACAGCTGATAAACACACTATTTAGCCTATTAAGATATCTATGCTGATTAATCAAATATATATATATATATATATATATATATATATATATATACATACATATATATACACACATATATAAGTAGAAAGACATTCTATATTACATTGACATATATTAAATTTCAATATATAGATTTTTTTGTATTGCCTTTGGATTGAATTGAATAGTAACAAACAGGGTATTTTGAAAAATATAGAGGGCAAGATAAAACAGTAATGTCGATTTGCTTGAACTATGGAAAGAGATTACTCTTTGGATCAGTTTCAATATGTTTTTGGAAAGACCTAAGCATTTCTTAAATGCTGTAAGACATTTTAATAAACAAAGGCATTTAAACTTTATTCTCTTTCAATCCACAAATACATGGCATCGTGTTCATAATCTGTGTGGCAAACTTAACATGAAAAGTCTTGATTCACACCTGAAACACTAGCATATCCTTGTTTCTTTTGTTCATTAATTCATTGAGCAAGACTCTCACATAGTTTTAGGCAAGCCACGTGAGAGAATGGGTCCTCTATGCTTTTCTCGAAACTCTTCCAGCTCATCTAATTTGGCCTAAATTGCCTTATCCTGGTTCTGAATGGAAGTGTGGGAGGTTTTGACTCTATGTCAAATGCATTGAACCCTTCACTTTATCTCTTATTCCAGGATTAAGAAACCACAGATCTGTCTGCAGATTTGGTCACTGTTGGAACAGTGATAGAAACATGCGTGTATTATATTCATCCTGGAGTGTGCACCGTGGTGGTAACAGCCGATACAGCCTGCTTTGCAACAGATATCTGATCATGCTAATCTCCTTCCTGCCATTCGTGCCCTTCACATGTGTGCCTTCTCTCTGTTGGCCAAGTGGCTGGGATTTTCATGACACAGTCTTTAGGTTCTCTTGTTTATGCCACACGGGAAGTTCATACATTTTAAAGAAAACAGGGCCGTATTGTAATAAATCCATCTTTATGAACTATCAAAGTTTAGAGAATTAATCTAATATGTGAATACATATCTGGCACCCTAATTGCCAGGGAGCATTCTCAAGATTTTTCTTTTAATCACATGTGTTTAACGTGGTATCTGCCTGAAACCTAGAGAATTTCAGTGTGCTTCTCCAGGACAATCAATACACTACCCATTTTGTCCCTTTGTCTTTTTCTATGATAAATTCTTCCAGTCAGAGCCAAAAAACAGGCAGAAAAAAAATATCATCATGCTCTTTCTATTGAACCAGTCCAAGTTAAGGAAAAATTAAGAAATTCAGACATGTTTGTGGCACATACCAAAACATTTGTTCAATTTCCTTTGTTGTTGTTGTTGTTGTTAGGTGCTGTCGAATCTGGTGTTTGATTCATAGTGACCCTATGTACAATAGGCCAAACAATATTATTAGTGCTTCTCTGTTATTCATAGGGTTTACAATGGCAGATTGTTTTTTGAAAGTGGGTTGCCAAGTCCTTCTCCCAAGCCTACAGCCCTGGTATTCCCAGGCAGTCTCCCATCCAAGTACTCAAAAGCCTGACGCTGCTTAGCTTTAGAGATCTGACAGGATCGGACACCACAGTGGTACTGCTGCAGGCTCAACTTCCTTTAAAAATACCTATTTCTTCTGAACTATTTCCTATAGGTGTAGACAAAGGGGTATGTGTTTATGTTTATGTGTATATATGAAAAGTAATAAGCAAAACAAATTAGCAAAACACTACCAAATATAGTACGAAATAAATTTTCGTTTTTCATTTTAAAAAATCAGCACAGTGTCTGTTTTCACATAGAACACTGAAGCTATTAGAATGTTCTCAGCATGCCATTTTTCCAGCGAGGGCAAACACAAAAATAAGGGCTCTTTCAGCCTTGACTATCACAATTCATCTACATCCTAAAGGCAGGAGCCTATTGGAAACAATCACTACAATTGTCCTTTCAGTAATTACACATTATAACACTTTCAATTGTTTCTACAGAGACCCAAGGATTTATCCACCACTAGGAGCCACAGGCAAAGCCGGAAGCTGTATCAGTATAAACACATCCTTTATGTTTCCTCATTGGGAAATGCAAAAGCAGGTACCATGAGCAGAATACGGCGAATTACCATATCACGGGCTATTTCGGCCATGTTTGAGATGTAAGTGGCACTTCCCAGAAAATTAGGCTAAAATAAACATGCCCTCTCCTTCAGAGTCTAATATATATGCTGCTAAAGCCTGTGCTTAAACAGCCTCACTCCAAACTGCCCACTTATACTTTGTCTGTCAACACATTCAGGAATGCCAAGATTCCTCAGTCCCCAAGGGGACTAAGTGGCTCATTTTGAAGCTCTTTGTAGCCTGATAGCAGCCCGAACACCACTTTGTTTCACACTGGCTTCCTCCTGTCTCCTACCCCTTCATCAAGAGGATAAAAGTGGGATTTGACCTGTCTTCCCCTACAGCTCTGCACTTGGTTAGACCAATATGAAAAAGAAACATCCTGGGAAAAAATACAACTGATCATGCACAGAATTCACTTCGATCTACAGCCATAGCCTGAATCGACCAAATCTGGCTTGATGGATTGCAAAATATCACCTCCAAACTCCTCATAAAGGCACAGAATCCATTTGATTCACTTATTGAAATAAACACCATTCTGTGGGTCCAGTTATCATCAGGTTTCGCTTTTATATTCCTATCCCCACCTGAAAAACAAGAAAATAATCACAAGTTTGGACACCTCATTCTTTACCTGCCTGGTTCTAAGCTGTTGTTACACCTGCTCTGCTTTTATTAACCCAAAGAATGTGGTCAGCACGGTTTGACCCAATGAAAAGGGACAGGGCAGAGTCAAGCTCAGGTAATAATTGTGCGGCAAGGGGTTATTGTGTTCAGTTTTTTTTTTTTTCTTTCCTAGTTACTTCACCATTTTTTTTTAGACTGTCACAGTAATAAATGCTCACTTTAGAAAACTCAAAAAGTACAGATAATTACAAAGAAAAAAATAATGGCTCACCTGGAGACAAACACCTGTTTTATATGGTTTTCCCTAGTTCAAGAGTTTACCAACAATGAGAATGGACAATAAATCTTCAACAAAACCATGCTGTTATGCTTTGTCTTCAGGCTTCTTAAAGGAGTGTCTATCACATAGTAGTTGACCAATGAACAATTCTTAAATCAATCTCGTCAACCAGCAGTGGACCTGTAGACAGAAATAGAAGGCTGAGTCAAAAGTTTAGTTTGGATTCACAGTGGTAGCTACGAGCTGATAAAGCTTTTTCTGCTCATGAACGTATTTTCCTTTCAAGGTGAAACATCTACCACCTTAATTTAATGAGCCCTGGATTTTCTATTTGTGATGACGGATATTTCATAAGAGTTCAGAGAAAGAAAAAAGAAAAACACTTATATTTTCCTTTTGTTGTTACCATTGTTGTTTTCTAAGACAGGGTCTTGCTACATACCCTAGGCTGGCCTCAAGCTCACAATCCTCCTGCCTCAGCCTCCCCAGTGCTGGGATTGCACATGTGCACCATCACACCTGGCTTAACTATTTCTACTTAGAAGATTTCTCATTCTTAACACAGATACTTTTAGAGAGTATTTGGGGGTTGAAGCCAGGGCCTTGCAAATACTTCACAAGTACACTCCCTCTAGGCTGCACCAGCAAGCCCCTCCCCCCCTTTTTGTGGAGTCAGTTTTTCACTGGGACTACAGGAGTATGCCACAGTGCCAAGAAGATACCCTAGTTTTAAACTTTGTTCATAAGTGTGAAAAAATACCAAAAGTCAGAATGATATGTAACCAAGTGAGCTAGATCTAAAGGTAGAGGATGTGGGTTTAAATTTTGGTTCTGTCATTTTCTACTCTTAATCTTAATCGAGTTTCTAAACCATCCAAAATGGAGACACCATTCTTCATTTCTTCACTGGTGAAATGTAGACAAGTGTCACTTCACTGAGTTGTTCTTAAAATTAAGTGAAAGAACAGGCCAGACCATCTGAGAGAACAGCTGAATGAAGAGATAGTGGGTGTTCAAAATGTGTTCATTGCATCTGAGAGAACTGTGTTTGCTTACCATGTTTTAGCAACACTTTTCTTCTTGGAATTATTCACAACGTAGCATAAAATAATTTTAGATATAATGAGTAGTTTTGGTAATTATTATCCTCTTTGTTTTATAAATGGAGCAATATTCAGACTCAGTGATTAGGGTTGTGTCTACTTGAGACAATTATGCCAATCACAGAGTATAATTTGGGTTAAGACTTTTTTTGCTTTTCTTTTAATATATCTTTATAGAGAATTTGTGTAAGACAATTGTCTTCTTACCCAAATAGCTGGTTGACCAACATGCTCTTGCTGGGGTGAATCAGCAAAGACACACAATTCTTGTTCTGGTATAAAAGTTTGAAACAGAACTGAGCAGGCTCATTTGGGTGTCTCTGTGGGAAAGATACCTGACTGACCACCTAAGGGACGCTAGTTCCCATTTACCACTGGCCAGGACACAGTCCACCAGTGTACACATTCCCAGGCTCATTCCTGAGCCTAGAGTGGACTGGGCTCAGTGAGGACAAATCACTCTAATCAAGATCACAAGAGTCAGCCGGGTGCTGTGGAACATTCCTGTAATCCCAGCAACTCAGGAGGCTGAGGCAGGAGGATTGCAAGTTTGAGGCCAGAGGCAGTCTGCATAATTTAGCAAGACCCTGACTCAAAGTAAAAAATAAAAATGGGACTGGGGGTGCAGCTTAGTGGTACAGCATTTGCCTAGCACATCTGAGGCCCTGAGTTCTATACCATTGTACTGGGGGGCAGGGATAGATGAACTTCATAAACCACCAGGACAACTGGTTTATTTTTATGAAAGATGCCAGCACGAGCACCTTCCCAAATTGGCTGTAAGCGAACTGTGTGGAAAACCACTTTGTGAGAACTTTAGTAAGCCTAGAATCAGAACAAGAGGAATTAGTTGTACAATTTAAAGGTTTGATGCTATTGGTCTTTGTGGGTTCTATCCACTTCATCCTTTTGTTGCCTTCCAATGTCCCTAGTAAAATAACATCTTTTCTGATATAGTCATCAATAGCAATCTTGCCTGGATATACTGTGACTAAATGTTTCAGGCAGAATTTTAGTTCCTGGAGTGGTCAAACCAATTAATGCCTTGAAGAAATGTTCAGCTTGTTGGCCAGATATACAGAATTTCCCAGGGAAACCAGCTTTTTCCTTAATGGGAGTTAGTATATTGATCCAAATAATATAGCCTGACTGCCGTGATCCTTAATTACATGCACTTTTAATGTACGTGGAGCCAGGAAGGGTGAGGTACTACAAATCACCCACCTTCAATTGCTTTCAAGCCCTCACTTGTGGCCAATAAAACACCGGCTTGTTGAAGGAAGAGAGAGAAGACAAGAGGTGCTGGCATGGTCTAGCATAGGATTGTGAGCATTTGTGAGCTGAGGCTACTGTACCTGTACCTGGAAGGAAATCAAATGTTGTCAGTTGGTTGAGTTCATTTAAGGCATTTTAGTTTCCATCTTTCTCTTGGTGTTTCTGCCTTCTAACAAAATCATCAGTGCACGCTCCTTTGTTCGCCAGGTTTAAATAACATGTAAAATCTCTTAGCTTTCCAAAGACTTTAAGTCTGTGAATTGTATGAAAATGGCTACTCATAAAATTGAAACTCGGTCCACAAAGGGAACAGTCAGGAGCTGTGAATCCTGATTTCAGACAAATTCAAGAGACTGGGTGTGGCGGCTCCCACCTATAATCCCAGCACCCAGGAGGCTGAGGCAGGAGGATTATGAATCCAAGACCAGCTGGGCTACATAGCAAGACCCTGTCTCAAAAAACTAAACTAAACAAAAAGACAGTGGAAATTGGCAGCCAACACTATGATCAGTACTCCTGACAAGCAAGGTTACTTATAAACTGTGCTTCATGAGGCCTTAGCTCAAAAGGAACAGAGTCTGACTTGGTGTCTGACAGACCTAAACACCAAAGTTGATGGCTAGATTTTGAATTAAGGTTTCTTTACTGACTTCACATACTTGAAAGTATTTAATTCAAATTGTTCTAAGAGACTACTTGTGAAATTTTATCACAGAAATAGTATCTAAGCAAAGAGCTGGTAAGATATGAAATCCCTGTCATTTATCACCAAACTCCATAAACCAAAAGGATACACCTACCTTAACCTAGTGAAGAATGGCCCATCTTTTACTAGTCCCCAGCCACTTTTATGTAAAACTAACCTGATATACTAACTTACATTCAAGTTATAAATGACCAAGACAGCTAAGTATGTTGATCTACCCAGAGTGGTAATGTTTTAACTAGGAGCTACACATTAATAGGGCTGGGATTTAGCTCAGTTGGTAGAGCGCCGCGCTGCAGTCTCTGAGGACCCAAGTTCAATTCCCAGCACCGCAAAAATGGGCGGAAGGGCCTGGCAATCCACTCCCACAGCAATCCCGAAACAGTCAGCCATTGAAAACCCTATGAGGGTTGCTATGAGTCGGAAACTGACTCTATGGCACCTAACAACAACACACATTAATAAAAGAATTAATCTCAAGTAGTGAAATTTCAGATATCTGAGACATAATGAAAGGAGAACTGAATCTGATCATAGCATATCAGCAGCATAGCAGCAGCAGAGCTGATGGGACAAAATATAAGCATTGGATTTATTCAGATCTGAACTAAGTCATGCTTCTGGAGTTTTCTAGCTGTGTGATTTGGGGGAAATATTATTTAACCACTCCTGGTTCAGTTTTGTTTAACCTATGGAATCTGGGTAGTAATAGTAACTTCATATGAGTGTTATCAAACATACATAAAATAAGGAAAGTACTCAGGACAGAGCCTACAAAAAGTCACCTTACAAAAAGTCACCATGAAATGGAAACTGTTCTACAATGGGTAAGTCATCTACTCTAAAATCATAAACAGCTGATTCTACAATAAGCTTCCAAATTTCACAACCTCCTCCACTTGTGGTTAAGGAATATCTTACAAATTTTCTAAGTATACGAATGTAACAACCTTGCATTAGTGGAAATAGACTATTATCTAAAATGGTTAGAGCTAGTTTACCATTATTACCAACTTATATTTATGAGATTTAGTTTCCAGTCATCTAAATTTAAGTATAAAGAAAGCAAGAACCATCTTATATTGAACTTTCAGACTCTCTTTTGCTTTGACAAATATAATACTCAACAGTGTTGTTGTTGTTAGGTGCCGTCAAGTCGGTATCCAACTCATAGTGACCCTACATACAACAGGGGAAACACTATCGTCAGTAAGTCTCTGCTGTTCATAGGATTTCCAATGGCAGATTGATTTTTGGGAGTGGGTTGCCAGGATCCATCTCCCAAGCCTACAGCACCTGACGTTCCCAGGTGGTCTCCCATCCAAGTACTAACCAGGCCCAACCCTGCTTAGCTTCCAAGATCTGATAGGATCCAATGCCACAGGGCTATGCCTGCAGGCACTCAACAGTAGGAACTTGTTTTTCAAAAGCTAGGCCAAATAGGAAGATTAGGCACTGATAATATCAGAAAGGGCATCAAGGAAACATCTTTAAGACAAAAAGAAAGAAAGGAAAAAATTATTTTCCTTTTTACTAAAAATCAAATAATTGGAGCATAGCTGAATTTATTTTTTAAATTTTTATTGACAGTATCTGAACTCTGTAAGTAAGAGAATACTCACAGAAATGCCAGCAAAAGAAGAGAAAACATTATAAGGTTAAAAGGTTTTAGGGGGGCAGTGGGGTGGCAGGGTTACAGTAGACAAGATAACTGGCCTTGAAAGAATTAGCAAAATGACTTTTAACCTCTTAGATACAAATGGAGGACATCATGTTAAGTGAAATAAGTCAGGCACAGAATGACAAGTACCTGCTGTTCTGTCTCACATGTGGAAGGTAAAATAAGTCAACCTGAAGGCAGAGTAGTGATTACTAGAGGTTGGGAGGAAATGGGGGAGTAGAGAGAGGGAGGATGGATTTGATCAATGCATACTTTATGCCTATGCAGAAATATCAAGCTGAATCCCATTTATATATACAATTAAAAGATGTTAATAAAAAATAAAATAATACCCAGGTGCACATGCCTGTAATCCTAATGACTCAGGGAGGATTGTTGAGTTTGAGGCCAGAAGCAGCCTCCACAACTTAGACCCTGTCTCAAAATAAAAAATGGGCTGGGAGCATGGTCAATGGTAGAGCATGCACGAGACTCTGGTTTTAACTCCCAGTACCACAAAATAAATGAATAAGTAAATAAGTAAAACCTTCTATGAGCCTCTGTATCATTGCAGATGTGGAAACATATGTTGTTGTTGTGAGGTGCCGCCAAATCGGTATCCGACTCATAGCAACCCTACGTACAACAGGCAAAAACACTATTGTGCTTCTCTGCTATTCGTAGGGTTTTCAATGGCTGGTTGTTTTGGGGGAGTGGGTTGCCTGGTCCTTCTCCCAAGTCTACACACCTGGTGTTCCGGGGGCGGGGCAGTGTCGCCTAAGGACTAACCAGGCTCAACCCTGCTTAGCTTCTGAGATCTGACAGGATCAGCTTAGCTTCTGAGATCTGACAGGTACAGTTGCAGGGAACCATATGTAGGCTCTCCTTTTTTGATGAAAATATAATCATTTAAATCATGAGCTTATAATCAGGAGAAATCTGCAAGTAATTTTTGGAAAGGAAATGCTATTTCACCAGGAAGTGTGATTGTGACCATCATCTATTTAAATATCTTACAGTTGGTGGCAAAGAACTAATAAACCACTATTTCCCCACCATAAGTTTATCTAAGTTCTTTCTGGGTATACAAATGAGCTTGGAATTTAAACTGCTCTTTTCAAATGCTAGGCTAAAATTGCATTCTAAACTGAAGAGAGGGGCTGGGGTTTATCTCAGTTGGTAAAATGCTGTTCTGCACTTTCTAAAGACCCCCATTCAATCCCCAAAATAAGAGAAGAACGTGACAATCCACTCCTGAAAAACAATCAGCCTTTGAAAATCCTGTGGGGGTCACTATGAGTTAGACACGACTCAACAGCACCTAACAACAACAACAACAAACTGAAGAGAGTTAAGGCTAACAGGAGTGGAAAGCATTAAGAATTCATTACTCAGCTAAAAATTTAATCAAGTGGTAACTTCTCTAAATGTGAAACTTAACAATCTATTTATTTGTTCCCAAACCTAGTAAGATTTGACTCACTGGTGGTACAATGTGAAAATTATTAATGAACAATCATTAGAATTGAATGAAGCAAATATCTTTCAAATTATTCCTCATTTTAATCAATTGGTTAAAATAACACTGAGCATCTACAAAGTACCGCAGTATGGTCCCTGCTGTGTTTCAAAATTATGACTTTGGCTGGGTGCAGTGGCACACACCTGTTATCCCAGAGACTGGGGAGGCTGAGGCAGGAGAATTGAAAGATCAAGGCCAGCAGCAGCCCATGAAATTTAGCAAGATCCTATCTCAACATAAAAAGGGGCGGTGCTGGGGGTGCAACTCAGTGATAGAGCACTTGCTTAGTATGTGCAAAGCCCTGGGTTCAACCCCTAGTACTGAAAGGACAAAAAAAAAATGTTATGGCCTAAAACACAAATTAATTTGAGCTAAATGTATATACTTTGAAGTTTTTATTCTGACCTTTGTCACATTCCACCTCTTGAACATTAAGGATTTTCTGATTTTAATCTGCCATGTTAAAAAGCAAACTGATGCATGAGAGCTAAATGTATCTGATTGACAGGAATTCTCGGCAGCCTTTCCCAGTGTCAGTGTCTGAGATTCAGAGATTAATTGAACTAAAAAGGGATTCCTGAGAGGAACCTCTGCGGCTCAATTCCTTATTAAACATTTGATGGGGGAGGGGGACAATCAGTTACAATGTGCTTGAGATACAAACAGCCCCTGCCCTCAAGAAGTTCCAAGTCAGTGAGGTAGGTGGACAGAAACATGAGCTTTCTATTAACCAAGTCTGCTGCCTGACCCTGCACAGTCTCAGAAGTGCTGTGGAACCCAGGTCCCCAGGTTTCATTGATGCTCAGCCAGCGTAAGAGAGAAGCCATGTCCCCCCAAGGTCAGCTTGGTGGAGGCTGGGAAGGGAATCTGGAATTCTGGGCCATGACTTCCACTCAGGGGCAATTCCCCTGCCAGCAAGGACCTTGGGATGGCAAGGCACTGTCTTTTGAAGGTTGGTGATATTTCCTTACATTGCCTCCATCTTTGCATCTGGAGTCACTATCTTGCCTTAAATATCTAAATCAGAGTCTGGGCAGGTCTGGAGCCAGATGAGAGAGAAAGACTGTTGTAGGTATGTGTGAGATCTGCAGAGTATTTCTATATTGAAACGTCTAGATATTGGCTCAGTTCTTGCTGTGCTTCCTGAGATGCTAATGTAGATTCCACAAAGTATGGATTTCATAAGATGTGTTCATCCTCTTCCTTCCACTTCCCTCAAAGATCAGTGTGTTCACTTAAACACCTATTTCTAGAAAGTATCATGGTGGACTTTTCCCAACAGAAGACATTTAGGACAGAAGGAACCATAGATTTCCTCTTCCCTGTGTATCCCATCTCTCACAAAATACCACCATGGAGGTCATGGAGTATACCCATGAGCCTAGAAGTAAGCAGAGCCTTGACCAAGGAAAGGTAGAGTCACAGCTTAGAAGGACACACTTATGGGGGAAAAACAACAATAGAGAAACTCAGGGATCAAGGCAAAATGGCCGAGGAGGGGGGCATTTAATCTCATGTAAATAACTGCATACACATCCTTGGTCTCAGAAGTCATTTCATTTCAATATTTCACCTTACCTGATGTCCATAGTAAGGACCCTAAGATACTGAGGAAAAGAGTAAATTCTATGCCCTTTCATATTCAAGATATTTTAATTTTTAACGTGTGTGTGTGTGTGGTTTGAGGTATCAAATGGGGACCCAGGATCTTATGCAAGTTAGACAAGTGCTCTACCAATGAGCTACATCCCCTGCCCTTCATCAATTTTTCTATAACTGTATGAGAAGCTTAAGCTATCTGGAAAATTCACCTTGAACACATCATTCTCTTATAGCACTAGATAAATAAATTATTAACTATAACTTAGCAGAAAAAATCCAGCACTTTTAGGTATCAACATGCAAAAGTTTACAATTTGTCTTAGAAAAATATTCTGCCTGTTAATATGTCTACATCTCCCTCTAAGCCAGAAGCTATTCCTCAATGGGGACTGTGAAGCATCTTATTCGCAGGCATGGTAGGTATTCAACCCATTTCAGCTGCGGATCTGAGTAGAGTGGCCCATCCATGAGCAATTTCAGCAGTGGGTTTTTTCAGTCTTGATGCAAGTTGTACCATGCTGTCCAGAACGTGGACAAGAAGTCGCACCAGGAAGTTGCCCTCAGAAAGAATAAAGTACAGGGTGTGGTGCCGCACACCTGTAACCCCAGCACTCAAGAAGATGAAGCAGGAGAATCGAGAGCTTGAGGACAGCCTGGGCTACACAGGAAGACCCTGCCTGAAAAAAAAAAAAAAGAAAGAAAACAACAACAACAACAGAGAAAGCATAACACCCACCAAGCATAACATTACCAAGGTGGTAATGGCCATCTCTGTGTTTCACTGAATGGTAAGGTGATTAGAAGCCACTGGGCCCTGGCTTCCAGAGACCTGCTTGAGCCAAACTCTGGGATGTAAGGGTTTCCATTTGGCTTCCTACCTGCCAGGGCCTTGCTTTTGGTTCTGGCCCCATATGGGCATATATTCCCTTTATCCTTCCAGAAAGTATCTCCTCTAGAACTTGATCCACTTTCTTCAAGCTCCCTAGGTCAGTCCTTGAGGTGGGGTCCTGGACAGCAGTGAGGTTGCTGGCCAGCTATTTACTTGTCATTGCCTAAGCCTCATGAAGACAGTGAGCCTTGTCCTTCCAGCTACATCATAATGTCCCCAGGGACAGGCCCAGGCTATTCTATCTTTTCCTTCCTATCCATGCCTAACTCAGTACTTTGCATGTTGTAAGCTCTCAGCCCATCTTTATGGATTCACTCATTTCCTGAACACTATCTTCTGAGACAGTTTTGTGCTCTATCTGCTAATACCATGTTTAACTTTGCAAGCATAGCTTTTATCTTCATCAGTGGTTAATGCCTTTCACCGTATCTTCATCTTTGGATGGTCTAATGTCTAATCTTGGTCCTTTCTATCTACACACTCTCCACCGGATCATATTTTAAAGCAACTTTTGTAGAAATCAGCCTGGGATCATGGATACTCTGGATATATGCATATTTGAATTTTTCTCAGTTGCCTTCCACTAGATCAGTACATTCTCCACCCCCCTCCTTTTGCCAATAGATCTAGATGTTGCTCCATTATCTCTTGTGTCACTGTTGGAGAGAAGAAATCTTAAGCTAAGGTGGCTTCAGTTCTTCTGGAAGTAATAACTTTCTAAGCCTCCCCTTCTCCTACCTCCTGGAAAGATGGACTGAGTGTCAGCCACGTGGCAGGATGGTGCTCCTGGATTCCCGTGCTGGAGTCCTCCGAGGCCTGGCTGGATCATCCAAATGCTGAGAAGAGATGATACAAGCACCTGAAGGATGGAAACAGGGGGCCTAGGCTGGGGCCCGGGAGCTGAAGATCTCCAGGTCCAGAATAGGGAACAAAGAGAAAAGCAGGGCAGACACCTGGTCAAGGACAGGAAGATTTCCTATTCCTTCATCTCAGGCCAGCAGGTGTATGATCCAAGAGTGGATCCAAGAGGTTCAAGCGTTGGGGCTCCAGACTTCAGATCCTCTCTAAATTTAAACATTGAACTACAATCTGTACTTTGTTTTCACTGTCTTTGGAATGTGACCACTGTATTTTCTCTCTTTCTATTCCTTGTCTCTGCCCTATCTCTGACTACTCATCTTAAGCTTTTGTCCTTAGATTTATTTTAGACCTACATTTTAAACGTCTTTGTTGTTGTTGTTGTTGTTAGGTGCAGTCGAGTCGGTATCCGACTCATAGCGACCCTCACAGGGTTTTCAATGGCTGACTGTTTCGGGATTGCCTTGGGAGTGAGTTGCCAGGCCCTTCTCCCATTTTGGCGGTGCTGGGAATTGAACTCAGGACTTCAGCGACTGCAGCGCAGCGCTCTACCAACTGAGCCAAATCCCAGCCCCCTAAACGTCTTTAGATTTACTTTATTTTTATTTTGAATGTTTTCCTGGTAATTTTTAATGTACGACTTAATAGGTCTCATTATGACAACTTCATACGTGCTGGAGGCATCTCACTGTGCATTGCTCATATTCACTTCCTCCTCGCCCTACATGACCCCCCTCCTCAACCCCCTCCTTCCCCACCAATGGTTTCCCTTCTACTTGCATATCTTTTTTGGGAGTATATCTATCAATATATGTACATCAGGTTTTGCTGTAAGGGCAACATGGGTGATGATTTCCTGTCTTTTCTCCCATTACTGTTTCTTCTTGCCCCTCCTTCTTTTCTTTAGTCCATTATCTTTCCCTCCTTTAGTCCATTATCTTTTCCCTCTCTATTTTCATGACGTATATGTTTTAATAATGAATATATATTGAAGTCTAACATCCACATATGAGAGAAAATGTGATGTTTATCTTTCTGGGTCTAGCTTATTTCACTTAAAATAATGATCTCTAGTTTCACCCATTTTCCACCAAATGCTATAATATTTTTTCCTTTATGGATGAATAAAACTCCATCGTCTGTTGATAGACACCTAAGTTGATTCCATATCTTGGCTAAAGTGAATAATGCCACAATAAACGTGGATGAGTAGGTATCTCTGTGGTATATTGACTTATATTCCTTGGATATATACCCAGGAGTAGGATAGCCAATCATATGGTGGTTCTATTTTTAGTTTTTTAAGGATCCCCCATACTGATTTCCATAGTGGCTGTACCAACCTGCATTCCCACCAGCAGTGTGTATAAGGGCTCATTTCTCCCCATGTCCTTGCCAGCATTTGTTGTTGTTTGTTTTGTTGATGGTAGCCATCCTGATTGGAGTGCAATGATATCTCAGTGTAGTTTTGATTTGCATCTCCCTGATGGGCAAGGATGTTGAATGTCTTTAAATTTATATAAGATTTTTCTCTTTCTTTGCATTTATCATTTCTGACCTATTTTTCTATTTACTTTTTCATAACAATAATTTATAGATTGGTAGCTCTCCATAATCTACCCTTCATATCTGCCACTTTTTTCAAAATACTGGCATCAGAAGAAAATACAGGACGATATCATTGTGGCTTTGACTTTAACAATGAATTATTATATGGGAGATAAAAAGCATTAACTATAAAAGAAAAATACTACTGATTTGAATGCCATCAAAAATAATGTTTACCTTCTGATAAGAACCATTAAAAATGAAAAGGCAAGCCCCAGATTGGATTGGAGTATATGTGTATGTAAGTGTGCACATGTGTGTGTGTGTGTATGGTATGTCATATACAGAATATAAAAAAGTCTTATAATTCATAATTGTACAAATAATACAACTGGAAAATGAGGGGAAAAGTTTTGACTAGACATTTATAAAAGAAGAAAAAATGAGCGGTCAACAAGCACAGGGAAATATGTTTAATATCATTGGTCAGTAGAGAAATACAAATTAAAATACATAACTGAGATACCAGTCTATATGCACTAGAATGGCTAAAACTAAAATGACTAATCATACCAAGTATAGATGAGGATGTGGTGAAGCTCAAACCCTCATTTACTGTTAGTGAAGAGTGTAAAATGCTATCATCCCTTTGAAAAACAGTTTGAATTTTCTTTTAAAATTAAACATTCATTTATCATAATTAAATACCAACATACCAAAGTACCAATATTTCCATCCTAGGTACCTACTCAAAACACATGCCCACATGAAGACATTCATGTAAATACTCAAGTAGTGCTGTTTACAATAACCTCTCAAATGCAAACAGCTCAAATATTTACCTATGGATAAACAAAATGTAGCATATCCACAGAAGGGACCCAGCAACAAAAAGAGATGAGTCACTGAAATGCACAACAACTTGAATGAATCTTAACACCATGCTAAGTGAAAGGCAGCAGCCTGGAAAGAGAATATAGTATATGATTCCATTGATAATCATGATCAGCAGTTTCCTGGGGCTGAGGGCTGAGGTGGGCTTAAGAATGATGGCAAAAGGGTACAAGGGAAGGTCTTAGGGTGACAAAATCCTTGAAAGCTTATTGTGGTTGTGACGATGCAAATGTGCACATTGACCAAAAGTCATCAAACTGTGTGTCAAAAATGGGCAACTGTAAGTGAATTAAACCACAATGAAGTGGGTTTTTTTTTAATCCTCCATACCCTACATCTTTCCTTAAGCTAGTCATCTACACATGGTTCAGTTTTCTACTGTGTTCGGTCTCCTTTATACTGCATTCAATTAAAGTTTTATTTCAGTCCATGTGACTGTGTGTATGCTTATCCCAAATATCTTCTTTTATTGAGAACTAAAGAAATGATTAACTACATTACTCTTCCATTTCATGAGCAAATCTATTTCAAGGAGGGAAAGATTTTTCTCTGGGTATTTACAAACTTTCTGGTGAATGTTCTCAGGGTTCTTCTTGTTTTCTCTTTGTTGGGTCCCTGTTCAGGCACCAACTATGTTGGGCCCGACGTTCGGGCGCCAAATCTATGTGGGGCACGCGCCTCCCAGTCCGGCCTGGAGGTTCAGACGGGCTGCGCCACCACGCACACAGATACTAAACACAATTCACTCAAGACCCTCAGGTGAGTGGCGCAGACTCCTGCACCCTTGGGACCCTGGCAGAGACAGGAGAAAGGAAAAGCCTCAGGCGCTTTTGCCTTCCAGGGGCAAACACCTGTGTTGGTCATCTAGGTGGTCAGGAGGAGACAGCTGTTGCTTCCTCGGTGATCAGACGGAGAGCAGGTTCTTTTCCTTGTTGATGATTGCGATGGGAGAGCGTTTTTTCCTCATCAAAGGTCTGGGGGAGAGCAGCGGAAGAGGCGCTTCCTCATTGGTGGTCCGGGCAGGAACAGGTGAGAAGGCGCAGAAAGGGATGCTAGAAAGGCCGTGCCAAAAAAGGTCGAGCTGCCGAGGGGCAGCTCTTTATGTAGCTCGCCCATGGAATGGCCTGAGCCAATCAGCTTTCAGTCCAGTTGTTCAATCAGGAAAGGTTTTGTACAAATGTGCAACCAAGTTACTTTCATTTTCCCTAGATTTCTAACTTACAAACCAGATATTCAAACGCCATTTTCCCAGTTTGGGAGTTTTTGCCAATTTCCTCCCAATTTTTCCCTACACTCTTTTTCATCCTAGAGTTTGATTTGTTGCTTTGATGACTGTTGAGAGCAGCAGCTGAGGGCATAGGGGCTGGGGTGCTTGGAGCAGAAGGCAGGTTTAGGCTGCAGGCTCTGAATGCCATCCCTGATCGTGGACAGCAGGACTTCTCCAAGAGTGAGCAGAATAGCAAAGCCGGGCAGCTCTGTCCCAGCCCTGTCACCAGGCACACAGAGCAGAGTTTGGGGACTGGCCAAGGAGCAGTTGGGCCAGGAAAGGAGGGGGAGAGGCTAATGAGGGGCCATGGCAGCAAGGCTGCCTCTGACCTTCTCGAAAGGGCAGGGAATTGCAGAAAGACTCAGGAACTGGGAACAGTTTTGGTCTTTCTGAGGCTCCCAGTGGCTCCTGGACATTTTCTCCCTTTCAGATGGACCAGTTGGAAGCTGGGAGAGGAATCTTCCATCATGCTGCCCATTGCCACCCAGCCGCCTCCAGGGACTCCAAGGAGCACATGAGCATGAGACTGAGGTTTTTCAAAGAATAAAACAATGTAAGAACATACTTAGGTCCCTAGAAAATGTTTTCTTTGGCTCTCTTCAGGTGTGCAATGTGTCCCTAACAAATAGATAATGAAATCCAGGTGGGGCATCTCTAATCCAAAAATCTGAAATCCAGAATGCTCTAAAAACTGAAACTTTTTGACCACCATCATGATGCCAGAAATGGAACTATCATACAATAAAACATTTTTTATGCACAAAATTATTTAAAATATGGTATCGAATTACCTTTAGATGACCGTGTGTATTAAGATGTTATTGTTGTTAGGTGCCATCAAGTCCAGTCCGACTCATAGTGACCCTATGTACAACAAATGAAACAGTGCAGGACACTGGGCCATGCCTGGCACTATTGTCAGTACTTCTCTGCTATTCGAAGGGTTTTCAATGGCTGATTTTGGGGGGATTGTTTCGGGAGTTGGGTGCCAAGTCCTCCCATTTTTGTGGTGCTAAGGATCAAACCCAGGGCCTCAGAGAATACAGAGAAGCACTCTATCAACTGAGGAAAACCCACCTGTGTAAGATGTATGGTATATGAAACACAAGTCAATTTCAAGTTTAGACATGGCTCCCCTAGATAAGTGATCATGTCTACACAAATATTCCCAAACCCAAAAAATCCAAAATCTGAAACACTTCTGATCCCAACCATTTCGGGTAAGAGATATTCAAATTGTGAGTAATTTTCTGAGTTATACTGTAAGAGTCCTGACTACTAGAAGAAAGTTGGTAATACCCAATTCTTCTTTTCTAAATTCCATCCTCATGTGCAGTGCTGCTTCCTTTGTAATTTTTTCCTGTTCTTTCTTTGCACATTGCATCCCAGTACAGTTCGGTCCATTGAGATGTTCATCTCTGGAAGACAGGGACCATATTAAAGAGTATCTTTGTGCTTCCACTGGCCTCTGGGAATGTCTGGCCCCCTAGTGAGTATTCCTGAGCTCTTGTTAAGTTTCATTTAGTTGAGCTGGAATAACCCTTTGGGAGCAGCAGAGGCTCCTCAATACACCTTCTGCTGTCGGTGGGAAGGGAAAATGTGAATGTCTTAGAGGATCAGTCCAGAAAGTAGGAGGGAACAAAGGACTTGAAGAACAAATCGGCTCAGAGAGAGTCTTAGGAAACAAGCAGCCTCCGCCGAGGACTTGCAGAAAGGAAGAGGCGGTTATTATCTGAGGACTCCAAAGCCTGGCGCATTGTTCTGGCCCGGTGCCAGGTGCACATGACGATCTGGCGAGGATTATCGGAGCTCTTCTGTTAAAGCAGAGATCCCATGTGCGCTGGAAATGTGTTCTTTCTCTGGGTTTGAGGTGACAGACAGCCATATCACGTGTCATCCCTTTTTCCATCCTGGCCCCAGCCAGGCAATAAACCAAATCATCACCCAGTCTGTCTCAACCATGTGGTTTTCCTAGCCAGCTGAACAAAATATTTTCAGAATGTGGAATGTAAACAAGGTTCCTACTGTTAGCAATTCTGTGTCGTTTACTTGCGGTTTATTTTATTTTACTTTAAGTCACATTTAAATTCAAAAGATTGCCAGCCTGCATGCTGCATGCAAACAAATCAGAAATATAGATTAGACTTGCAACTGATTAGTTCACTGTGGAGGTATCTGTGTAAATGGAAGAAGGGGGAAAAATCTATTATGCTCCTGGGATATTGCCTCTCCACAGGAAATTCAATTGTGAAAAGGGCTTTAAAAGCAATGGCTTTAGTCATTTGTGTTTTCTACACACTGGTTCCAGTAAATGCTAATAGAATACCGAGGCAGAATCTCCGCCTGGGCTTGTGTGATACAGCTTCACAAGGAAAAACGGGACCAATTCTGAGAGGGAAAAGTCCTGTGAATACGCATTAGCAGATGGAGATCACAAAATGCGTGTTGCTTGGGCTATTGAAGATGTTTTTTAAGAAAACACAATTTTCTGGGTCCATTATTTCCTGTGGTTTAAAAGTATATGTCTCAGATGCATGATGCGAAGTGATAAAGGTGGTATGAACCCTCTGCTACTCACCGAGCATCCAAATCAAGACTTGCCTTTGTTTACAAATGTCTTCGGAAACACATTCTATCTTCCCAGTCAATAGGGAACCAGATGAGGCATAACAATGAGTCATGTTTCTTTAGCTCAATACCACAAATTGTACATGTTCTAAATTTTGTTAACACTTTACACTCCCTGTCTTTTTTTTTAATGCTATTTGGAAGCAGGTGAGCTAACATTTACGTTAACTAAATTATACATTTCTTTGACTTTTCCATGGTAGCTTCTGAATTGCCGTCAAGTGGCATCAGAGGGTCCCCTGTGAGGCAAGCACAGCAGATGTATACTCCAGTGAGCTCACTGCATTCCATCTTCCATCATTACTTCCTCCTTCATTCAAAAGTAATTGGTTTCCAGCTCACCCAATTAGTCTCATCACACTTTCTCAAGTGATACCAGCTGTATCATGATTCACAAAAGAATCTTCCGCAGAATAAAGCCCCGTGGAATAAGGCTATATGCCTTACAAGATTAGGCACCTGGGGCTTTAGGAGGACAATCACCTTGAACAACAAATTATCTGGATCATTTGGTAAAGGAAAAGCAACTTCCTCTAACAGTGAGATTTGAGAAAGGTTTCCTCTGAGAAGGAGAAACGGATCACCCAGGAATGGAGACTTAAGGGCTGTTGGAGGACAGAGAAGAGGATAAGCCGTGTTTCGAGTTGAGTGCCTCGGCAGATAGATTTTGGTTCCGCACCTGGGCATTCTGACAAAGAAGAATGAAACTTCATTCTTCAGAAAAGCCCTAAACCAAATACAATACTCCTCCAGTGTGACAAGCAGCGGTTTAATTTTCCCATACATTTCTGTTTTTTTTTAATAAATATAAAATTTCAACTCAGTTTCATTAATTTGGCTTGAAAACAAATCATTTATGATCATGGGATAGGTACTGTCAATCTTAATGGATTATCTTGCTATGTTGTTCTGTGTCCAGACTCTTTAATATTTCTTTTTTATTCCCTACAGTGCATGCGTGAACAATATGGAAACCTGACTTTAATTAGGCAGCTGCTTACAACCCAAGATGCCAGGAGTCTTGAGTATTTCAGTCAGAACTGTTTTCATTGTGAATAATTCTTACTGAGAAGAGTCTTACTTAGATCTAACTTGAATCTCCTTGATCTAAATTAAAACCATGTTTGCCTGTTCTACTATGAGGAGAAGTATTTATTCTTCCTACTCAGAATTCCAACTTGGCTCATAGAGGACGGAGCATCTACCTCCACCCCATCAGGGAGTGTTAGGGAGAAGTAGTGAAGAGCTTGACACCCATTAGCCCACACTTCACATACATGAAGGGTCAGTGAGCTCTGTCTTGCCCAAAGCTCTATTCCTTGGTGGGGGAGAAAGACCAGTGCTCTCCACTTCTTCCTATCCCCCTGAGTGTCACCATGTGCACTAAAATGCACCCATACTCATCTCCCCAAAGGTGCACTGGGGCCTGAGAAATCTTCAAAGGAGCCAGGAGCCCCCCTTTGGCCCTGGGTTAGAATCATGTTCTCTAAGATGGTTTTCCTGCATGGGGTAAGGGGAAGTGGGACAAACAGGTCATGGATCTGGCCTGAGCTATTGAAAAGTGTGCCTATGGGTCCCCATGGGGCTGGGATTTAGCTCAGTTGGTAGAGCGCTGCACTGCAGTCTCTGAGGTCCCGAGTTCAATTCCCAGCACCGCAAAAATGGGAGAAGGGCCTGGCAATCCACTCCCAAGGCAATCCCGAAACAGTCAGTCATTGAAAACCCTATGAGGGTCGCTATGAGTCGGATACCGACTCAATAGCACCTAACAACAACAACAACATGGGTCCCCATAAGATAGTTGGTAATTGAGTACACCTGTCAAGAATTTAGAGGACAGAAAGGTCTTAAGCCCTAACACCCACATCAGTATATTCCCAGAGAGCTTTTTGCTCTTATAATTGGTCTACATGCAAAAATAAGACTGTCTACCATTGTGAGCCCTCGGTGAGATCTTGTCTATGCTACAGTGGTGGTAGGCACTTAGATCCTAAGAGTAACCCCTGTTCTCTCTCCTCAGGAAGTGCAGTTTTATCTTTGTGGATTGAATGACTCAAGTGACCTTATTCCCCTGGTGCCTTATAAGATATTAATAGTTTTATTGTTTTCTTCCTGGATCCTTCCAGTTCCTAAAATGTGATTCTGAGTGCACCAAGTGTTCTCTGAGGGCATCATCCAGGTAAAATGCTACTTCCCAGTCTTCAGAGCCAAAGTTTTCCATTTGTTAAACTTTAAAAATAGCCTCTGCCTACGCCACAGTACCACGTTGGCTGTGTGTGGAGCATCCGCGAATGTTGATGTTTTCTTGCTCTCTGCCATTCTACCACATCACATCGAGTGTAATGCAGCCAAGCACCCCTCCTTGCATCAAGCACACACAAGATACCCATTTGACCACTTACACCATCTTTTCCTGCTATTTAGAGAACAGCACCTGGGTCAGGGATGAGCCCGGGAAGAAGTTTAGATTCAATGTCATTGACTGATTCAGACTTCCGTGCTCTATAGAATTTGGGGTATTGCTACAGCCCTAGATTGTTTTCTTTTGATTTTTGATGAAAATGGGTTGCAATTCCTTTGATAGCACATTATGATACTATCTTCTTTCCAGCTTCCTAAAGCCTTTTAAAAATGTTTATTTCCTGTTCATCGTTGGGAGATGTTTTCTCAGGCTGAATTAAGAGATTATTTACGATGATTGTAGGAAAATGAGTTTTCATTCTCAAAGTCAATTGACAGTCCCTCCAAAAACCAATCAAGTAACCCATAAATAAAAACTTATGGTGTTGGGCTGGGCACTGTGACTTGGGAAGTGGAGGCAAGAGTATCACAAGTTTGAGGCCAGAGGCAGCCTTTATAACTTCATGAGACCCTATCTCAAAACAAAAAGTAAAAAAGAAAATTAGCTGAGGGAGCAGCTCAGTGGTGGAGGGCTTGCAAAACATGTATGAGGCCCTGGGTTCAGCCACCTAGTAGCACAAAAATAAATAAATAAAAATTGGTGGGTTTTGTTGTTGTTTGTTTGCAAGAAAACCCATAGCGTTCATGTAGTATTGAAATGAAGAAAACAGAATATAGCATTCTACATAATAAAAATAACAAGTAATGAAAATGCATACATTAATTTTATATTGTAGACTAATTAAAAGACCCAGAGAGAGAGATAGATACAAAAGGAAAAATTAAGAGGGAAGGCAAGGTTGAGAGCAAGAGATGGCAAAATACACACACACACACACACACACACACACACACACACACACACACACAGGGACGAGAGAGGAGGAAGCTTAGACAAGCCAAGTGCAAGATTTTAAACAGCAATAGCCCTAAACTAGGACTTTTTAATATGTTGCCACAAACTAGTAAAATATTTTCACAACTAGAGCATACATGAAGAAATTATGTTTGGGGACCTCACAGAGCAGATAGTGGAGAAAGAACTCAAGGGTCAGTGTTCTCACACCCCTTATTTAAAAGAAGAAATCCTAGAAAATAGAACAGGTGTGCGTGCAGTAGAAATGAGATGCCTTTCAGCCAGGGGTATCAAGAAAGAGACTGACAGGGAAAAGAGCAAGCCTCAAGAAACAATTGCTTTAAGCTAGTTTCCATATACCATAAAACCAGCGTTTCCTATATGGCTGAAGATACAGTCTGAAAGTAGCAGGAAACCCTGCAAAGAAAGCAACAGTGATTCTGGCTGAATGGGTCTTCCCCACTCCCCATCCCTTCAGCTTGCTCCCCTGCTTTGTTAGGGTTCCCTGATGAGGTACCTCCAGGAGGCTCCTTTTTGTAGATATGTGTGTAGCTCTAGCAGGATAGAACACAGAAGGATCTGGGGCCAATTTATACTTTGAGAACTAGTGATTAATTTACAGGAATCTGGCACACTAGCTGTTAAATCCAACCATTGTTAAAAATTAAATTGTGTGCATATACAATTAAATTATGATAACATCAAAAGTACTACATACAAAGAACCCACCATTTTACAGTTATTTCCTACCTTTGACTAATGCCTTGCCATTGCAGTTATTTACATTTATTGAGTCTTCTCAGCAAAAACACTACACAATGATAACTTCCTAACTCCACATTGAGTTATGTCAGATTAGTGGCTTGTAAGTAGCTATAGTGAAAGTATTTACCCCATCTAAATTGGCAAATGCTATGAATATAATGAATTGGTGCTTTTTAATTTTCCAGAGAACTAATTGTTAAACATTTACCAATACACCACTGCACAGAGGGGAAGACAACCACACTTGCCAGATTTCTCAGAAAAAAATAAAGTTCCATAACCACAGGCATGCAGCAGAATGATCATAAGTAGATTAAATGTTAAATATTCACTGAGAATTACCCATATCCCAGGGGAGCATTAGTGGTGTTTCTATCATCTGTTGCATCAAGTTCATTACCACCCCCTTGGTCAAAACAGGTCATATAGCCAGCCCAGCGTTCACATGGGGTGTTGGGAATAGCTTGGTATCAATCCTGAAATCAACACACTGCCCAGCCAAGCCAGAGGTACTAACACCATGATGTTTCCTCTATAGCATTTCCCAACTATCTTTTTTTCTGTGAAATGGCATGGCTGTGAACTTAAAAAAGAAATTAATGGTTAAAAAACAAAATAAATCAATGTAGGGTGTGTGTGTACGTTTGTGTGCATAAGGGAGATGATTTCTAAAAATAAAGAAACTATATAAACTGCTAAAGTAAAATGGGCAGTACAGGATAATTAGGCACCTTTTGTCAGCTACATATATTGCCATTCCTTCTGGACACTTACTGTCTTCAGTTTTTTTGCCTTTCTTAATTACTCAGCATTCAATTATATCTCTGTGCAGCTAGTTGAACAGGTAGATAGATAGATGATAGATGATCAATAAATAGATAAATGTTTTCCTGATTTACAAAATATTTTTACGCAGTCTGTTCCAATAAGGTCTGAGCTCTTAGGAAGTATTTCATTCTATCTTAAATAATTAAAAACACGGCCAGCATGGTGGCACACACCTGTAATCCCAGCAACTCGAGAGGCTGAGGCAGGAGGATAGCAAGTTCAAGGCCAGAGGCAGCCTGCCTGACTTAGCAAGATCCTGTCTCAAGATTTTTTAAAAAGGGGGATTGGGGGCCCAGCTCAGTGGTAAGAACACTTGCAAGATATACCCAAGGCCATGGGTTCAACCTCCAGTGCCTCAGATAATAACAATAATAACAATAATAATAATAACAAAAAATCTTGTGTGCATAGTTCATGTACCTACGTACTTCACATAAGCTGGCCCTATGAGAAACTACTTGCCTATATGGTATATTTTAGATGTATCAAGTAAATTCCTTGGCTACCCAAAACAGTCTTTCAGTTCTCTGAAGTATGGGACATATGCTTAATAATTTTAAGTGAATCATTTTTTAAAAAGAGTTTTATTGGTTAATATTTATCTTGATTAAATTCAAGCCCCAAGAAATAATACATGAGCTAGGCATTTAGGATGAAGAAAAATAGTGAGGAATAGCAAAGGTAACAGAGAGAAAAAACGTTGAAAAAGAATGTGAGATTTTGTAAAGACATCCTTTGACTCTTTTAAAATTTAGGTGAAGTCAATTTACAAATTAACTGATACTAATTGGAATTTTCCTGGGGAGTCACCTTGAAGCCTGTAGTCTCCTCAATGTGCCATGTGGGTGAAGCCCTAAATGATGGCCACTTTATATTGCGTGTTGGGTCTCAAGGGGCTGTAGTTATGCCCAGTTGTGTTTTAGGATGCTGTGGTTTTGTCCAGTTGTGTTATAGGACATTGTAAGAAGATCTTATGTTTATCCCACATTGGGCAGAAAGGCTGAATTAGCAGCTGCACCTCTCCTTTCTAAGACTCCCTTTTTGCAACCTTCACAGCACCCCTTCAAAATAAAAATAACAAATTGGAAACTATATTGAGTTTTCTCCTTTTAAAAATCTTTAGATTCTTATGGCAAGCAAGGTGAGGTACACCTTAATCCCAGCCACCCTGAGGCAGAGTCAGGAGGATCCCAAGTTCAAGGCCAGAGAAACCTGTATAACTTAGCAAGGTGAAAAATGGGTTTGGGGTGTAACTCACTGGTAGACTGCCTGCAAAGCATTCCTGGAGCACTGAGTTCAACCCCCTGGCACCACAAAAAAAAAAAAAAAAAAAAATTAAATTCTTGAATTCCCTTCTGATTGCTCAAAATGTGGAGTTAATCACCCCATCCTAACTTTATTTATTTTTATTTTATTTATTTATTTTTTTGTGGTACTTGAGGGTTGAACTCAGGACCTCCCACATACTTTTGCAAGTGCTCTGCCACTGGGCTGCATGCCCAGCCCTTTTTTATTTTTTATCTTGAGTCAGGGTCTCACTAAATAACACAGGGTACCTCTGGTCTCAGATTTGCGATCCTCTTGCCTAAGCCTCCCCAGTCACTGGGATTATCACCCTAACTTTAGTCAATTTCCCAAGTATTTATCACTTAAAAGAAGTACTTCTGTAAACCATCCCACTTCCTGCCTTACCATTGGAGAGAATATAACTGCAGGTTTTTAATGCTATTGGCCTTTACTTTTAAAAACTAGGGCTAAGTTCTTCCCTTAATAGTGTCATCTGTATCTTTCCACTCCCCAATAAGAGAGAAGAAATAATTTTCTGGGTCTTTTTAAAATCACATTCATTCTGAATTTAAACTTATTTTGTCTTTGAGATACCCATAAAGAGAAGGGCTGCTTAAGTGAGAAATGAGCAAGATTTCAAGTACGATAGCTGGCTTCTTAAGATAAAAATTCTCAGCAATTTTATAATACTACATTTGTTCACAATTAATATAAAAACATAAATATACAGGGAGAACTCCAAAAATAAGGAAATGAAGGTGGAAACTATTATTTTGTTTCTTTGATGTGAGAGGGATTTTGCACTTGGAATTTGTTTCTCTGGGTCAAATAGTCAACCAAAGCTTTTACTATCTGGAACTTTTGAGAAAATTTTGTCATGATATGCAGAAGAAATGTTCCAAGTTGTGGCAAACAGGTGACTGGCTCTCCTATCATAACAATGGACCTGTCCACGCTGCTGGGCTTTGACCACAAATGGCAGGGCCCTGGTGCTCCACCCTCCCTATTCACCCAATCTCGCCATAGGTGACTTTTAGGGCAAGGGTGTTGTTTCCCCTAATGAAAAAAGTCCTCAAAGGAAAACTTTTTGTAGACATGAAGGAGGTAAAAGACAAAATGGCAGAAGCACTAAAAGGTACCCAACACTACCACAACAGCAATCAAATTTCAACATGAGTTCGCAGTGGGGGTAGAGCAAACTCTATGCAAATCATAGCGCTTGCATAACCATGCAAATTTACTGAAACCTGTCTAGATGGGCCCTTTAAATGGATGAGTTTCATGCTATATAAATTATGCCTCAAGCTGCTGCTGCTGCTGCTGCTGCTGCTGCTGCTGCTGCTGCTGCTGCTGCTGCTGCTGCTGCTGCTGCTGCTTCTTCTTCTTCTTCTTCTTCTTCTTCTTCTTCTTCTTCTTCTTCTTCTTCTTCTTCTTCTTCTTTTTTTCTGGTACTGGGGGTTGAACCCAGAGCCTCGCACTTGCATGCTTTGCAAGTGCTGGACCACTGAGCTGCACCCCCAGCCCATTTTTTTTACTTTTTTGCTTGTTTTACTTTTTCGAGATAGGGTCTCACTATGTTATGCAGACTGCCCCTGATCTGGAACTTGTGATCCTCCTGCCTCCGCCTCCCAAGCCGCTGGGATTACAGGCATGTGCCACCTCGCCCAGCTCTCAAGCTTCTTTTTAAAAGAGTATATATAGTACCGTTACTATAAGTAGAAGAACAAACAAGAAAATGTATAAATATCTATTTATCTTTACAAAAAGGGTCACAGGAAGGGAAATCAGAAAAGCATAAAGTTGGTTATCTGTAGAGAAATGTGGCAAGGAGGATTGGGGGAGAACTGGCACTTGTACAGTACCATTCTGTATAGTATTTCTTTTGGAAACATGACCTTCTACATATTTAAAACCTTAAGTTAGTAAGAAGAAGGTGAGGGAAATAAAGTAGAGAGCAAACTGAAACAATCAGTCCAATTAGATTACAGTGAATAGTATAATCACAGAGAAGAAAAACAGAAAAAGGAAGAACTCATCTCAGCAATGTATGAATACAGTATTTGACTATATTCCCTCAGTTCATGGTGGTGTAATTGGACAGGGAGAAAATTACAAACAATTCCTGAATTCTTTTCAGAGACTGTTTTGTGTTGAGGCAAGGATGAAGCAATTCTTAAACTATTTTAGATGTATTATACAATTTAGCAAATAAGTAAATGTGTTATTTTGAAGACCCAGAGTTCTAACTGAAAAAACCTCTAGAAATATGGAATAGAAGAAGGCAAGAAAAAAACATGTGTGGATAAATGTGAGTAGAAAAGGAAATGATTGCTGTGAACTCATAATATCTAAAATATGCGTGTGTAAAATATGCATTATATATGTTGTATGTATGCGTATGTATGTATGTATGTATGTATGTATGTATGTTGTTGTCAGGTGCCGTCGAGTCCGTATCTGACTCATAGCGACCCACATAGGGTTTGCAATGGCTGAGTGCTTCGGGATTGCCTTGGGAGTGGATTGCCAGGCCCTTCTCCCATTTTTGCGGTGCTGGGAATTGAACTCGGGGCCTCAGAGACTGCAGCGCAGCGCTCTACCCACTGAGCTAAATCCCAGCCCATATATGTATGTATGCACATATAAATATCCTTTGATTTCCTAGCTCCTTCAGCTAAAAGGTGCAAGAAACAAAGAGTTCCCAGTGGCAAAGAGCATACTTTTCGCCTAGACTTTGGCTCCTAATAATTTTCCTGTTAAAAGGAACTAAAATTCCTCATAGAAATGCTTGAGTTCATGGCTAGGGTAAGTACATACAAGACAACCTGGATAATCTTTTTATGCTAGATAGTAAAGAAATATTCAAAATGATGAGAGTAACCACCTATCACAAGAACACAGGGGCCAGGGAGTAGGGGTTTCACTGGCCAACCTGGGACAATTTGAGCACCAAAAATAATTATATACAGTAGCAAATTGTAAACCATTGAAAAAAAAAGTTTTTCATGAGTTTATGCCTGTGGTAACTATAAATAACCATGGAAAACAGAGAGGGCTTTTCAAAGTAGAATACCAAATGTTAAATGAGGAATGAGAATAGCAAGGATATGGAATCAACCAGGATGCCCATCAACAGAAGAATGGATTAAAAAAACCTATGGAATATATACACAGTGGAATACTACTGAGCAATAAAAAATGAAATAATGTCATTTGTAGCAAAATGGATGGAATTGGAGAACATCATCTTAAGCAAATGAACACAAGCTCAAAAATAGAATACCATATGTTCTCACTCATATGTGGGAGCTGAATTATACTTAAAAGGAAGAAAAAAATCTATACATAAATTGATATATAAAATGCACAATTAAACTTAGTGTAGAAGGGGCAATATAAAGAGTAGAAAGAAGGAGGGAGAGAACTAGCAGACACAAGCAAAGATTGGAGAAGATGGGATGGGGAGGAGGGTCAATGTGGAGGGATGAAAGGAGAGAGGATGATCTCAACATAAACAGCACAACTTCATAAGTACATTGGAAAAATAGGGGAATATAACCCAAATATGCATTTAAGTTTTACTACATATTGGCCATAAGGCTCCATAAACTTTGTGGGTTGATGAAAGTATTGCCAGAAGTGACGTAAAGGATGCATAATGGAAAAAGCCAATGCTGTATTACTCTGTACCCCATCATCCTTTACTAATAAAAGGGAAAAAATGAGAAGTGAATGCCCGAATGGGAGGATGGTTATTCCCAGTGAACCATTGGACAGGAGTTATCAACAGATGATCAGTCAAGAAGGAAATTACAATGATGAGGAAGATGACTTGTCTGGACTTAAAAAAAAAAAGTATCTCCCCACAATTTGCTTATTAGTTGCAAGGAAAGACATAGTAACTAAACAGTGGAACAATCAGATATCGCCCTGACTAAAAGACTAAAATTGACATCCTACCTTCCAGTTTTCAGTTCAGCATGGGAGGAGTTTGGAAGCCACGGTTCCACCCTAATGATAAGTAAAAAACAAAACTGAACAAACTCACCAATCGGCTCCTCTCAGATCTGTTAGTGAAGAGGGGCTCCAACAAAAGTGAGGTCACAGGCAAAACTGCTGCTCCCTCAGCTGCAGAGAAGACAAGCAGATGGACAGAATCACGACTCACCAGAGCAGAAATACACGATCAGAAACCTTCATAGGCACCAGTGTGAGAGAGGAACACCTACGTGGTATTCGATGAGTTCCTAGGGGTTGAGTGTGAACAAGTCTGAGAGTTAAAAACTCTAGGGGCACTTGGTGTGAGAGGAGCCCCACATGTTTGTGAGTTTTGGTCTCCCAGGGCTTTACTAGATTCTTACAGTGAATATGGGGGTGGAGGGTAATCCAATTGTGCATTCTGTAGGAAGAGAGGAAAAGGAACAATTTTAAAATGTGCTAGAACATTCTGTTCCTCTTAACAAAGTCTATTCTCAGAAGAAACTATTTAACCTGCTAGACAACAGAGCTGTATCAGAGCCTGGCTAAACTAGGAAAAGGGAAAAAAATATCTGTAGCCCCCACCAGAGGATTGGGATTTAGCTCAGTTGATAGAGCACTGCTCTGCAGTCTCTGAGGTCCTAAGTTCAATTCCCAGCACCGCAAAAACCAGAGAAGGATATGACAACTCACTCCCAATGCAATCCCAAAACAGTCAGCCATTGAAAACCCTATGAGGGTCACTATGAGTTGGACACGACTAGATGGTACCTAACAACAACTCACATTTTGTCTGCAGCCATAGCCCTGTGTCCTCTGATCCCGTCAGATCTCGGAGGATAAGCAGGGTCGGGCATGGTTAGTACTTGGATGGGAGAACACCTGGGAACACCAGATACTGTAGGCTCAGGAGAAGAACCTGGCAACCCACTCCCAAAAATCAATCCGCCATTGAAACCCTATGAATAACAGAAAGGCACTGACAGTAATGTTTCGCCTGTTGTACATAGATTTGCTATGAACTGGATACTGACTGGACGGCACCTAACAACAGCAGCTGCCACCAGCCACCTGGTCCTTCTAAGAAGGGCTAACCTAAGAAGGAATCATGAAGTTCACAGTCCAGAACACAAGTTCAGCGAATGATGAGACCTGTGCATAGAACTATAGAATGCTCCCACCTCACTCCTTAATACCACATTACTAGAGGCCTATTTATAAAAGTTCCATCTGTCCAGTACAGAATGTCCATCTGTTGAGAAAAAGATTAAAAGGTATAGTAAAAGAAGAGAGCATAGTTTGAAAAGACAGCGCTGTGAGAATCACTCTTAGATGTGAGAGGAATATTGGAATTATCAGACAGTGAATTTTAAACAAGGGCTCTGATAGATAAAGGAGACTGTGTAATAACAGGTGGGCAATGTAAGTACACAGGCAGAAATTCTAGGAAAAAACAAGAAGAAATGCTAACGATCACAAACAGCGTAAGAGAAATCAATAATTCCTTTGATTGACTTAGGAGGAGACTAGACACAGCTGAGGAAAGACTCTCTGATCTTGAGGACATTTCAGTATAAGCTTCCCAGATGGAAAAACAAAGAAAAGGAAGACTGAACAATAGAAACAAACAAACAAACAAAAACAGAGAAGAAAATCCAAGAATTGTGGGACAAATACAAAAGATTAAAATACATTTAGTGGAAATATAAGAAGAAGGAAGGAAGGAAGGAAGGAAAATAGAAGTATTAGAAACAATAATGATTGAAAATTTCCCCCAAATTAGTGTCAACATCAAACCACAGATCCAGAAATCTCAGAGAACTGTAAACATAGGATAAGTTTAATATGTATGCACATACATGCATGCATGAACACACACACACACACACACACACACATACACACACACACACATCTTAGGGTATCATATTCAAACTACAGAAAATCAGATAAAGAAAATTCTGAAAGATGCCAGAATTTAAAAAACATGTTACCTATAGAGGACCAAAGATAAGCATTACATCTGAATTCACCTCAGAAACCATGCAAGCAAGAGAGTGGAGTGACAGAGTTGAAGTGTTGAGAGAAAAAGAATCCATCAGCTGAGAATTCTGTTCCTGCAATATTATTCTTCAAAAGTGAAGAAGAAATAAAGCCTTTCTTACACAAACAATAATTAAAGGATTTTTTTGGCAATACACCTGCCTTGAAAGAAATAGTAAAAGTTCTTTACAGAGAAGGAAAATGATGTAGGTCAGCAACTCAGATATACATAAAGAAAGGAAAAGCATCACAGCACAAATATGTGAGGGTAAAATAAAACTTTAATTTTCCTTATTCTTTTTATTAGCATACACTAATTGTACAAAATAATGAATTTCATTATGATATATTCACACATGCACATAATATACTTTGGTCATATCCACCCCCTCCAATATTCTTAATTGATCTAACAGGTTAACATTTGTTTAAAATAATGCTGGCAACAATGTATTCGATTGTGTGTGTATGTGTGCATTAATGAATCAGCAATGATACAAAGGATGGCAGAAAGCAATTAGGATTATTTTTATAATGTACTTCACTAACCACAAAGCAGTTTAATGTGATGTGAATGTGGGTTTGAATTAGTTGCAATCATATATTGCCAACATGAGGACAACCACTCAAAAAAGTTAAAACAAAAGTCTAATTAATGTGCTAAGAAAGGAGAGAAAATGAAATCACATAAAATGTATAATCAAAACCAAAACCAGGCTGGGCACCATGGCACATACCTATAATTACAGTGACTAGAGAGACTGAGGCAGCAGGATTGCAAGTTGAGAACAAAGGCAGCTGGTACAATTTAGGAAGACTCTGTCTCAAAATAAAAATAAATAAATAAATAGAGAGGCTAAGAGGGCAGCTTAGTTGTAGAGCATATGCCCAGTAGGCACCGGCTCTGGATAACCCCCAAGTACTGGGGGGAAAAGGGCAGAAAAAGAGTGGATGATCATAGAAATAAAGAACAGGTACAACAAATAGAAAATAGTAATTAATATGGTATATCACAATTCAACTTTATGAAGAAGCCTTTTGAACAACAATGTTCTAAATATACCAATTAAGAGACAAATTGTCACAGATCAAAAAGTAGAGTCGGTATCCAACTCATAGCGACCCTACATACAACAGGCAAAACACTATTGTCAGTGCTTCTCTGCTGTTCATAGGGTTTTCAGTGGCGGATTGATTTTTGGGAATGGGTTGCTGGGTCCTTCTCCAAAGCCTACAGCACCTGGTGTTCCCAGGCGGTCTCCCATCCAAGTACTAACCAGGCTGGACCCTGCTTGGCTTCTGAGATCTGATGGGATCAGATGCCACAGGGCTACAGCTGCAGGCAGGAATACATATAGAATAAAATAAAAGTAAATGCATGGAGAAAACTTTACCATGCTAACACTAATCAAAAGAAAGTAGTAGATATATTAATTTCACACAGAGAAGACTTCAGAGCAAGGAAAATTACCAAGGATGAAGAGGGGCATTACATAATGATAAATGTGTCTATTCCTTTGAAAGATATAACAATCTTTAATGTGTATGTACCTAAGAGCAGAGTGTTAAGGTATGTGAGGCAGAAATGGTAGAACTACAAGGAAAAATAGATAAATCCACTTTTCTAGTTGGAGACTTCAACATTTCTCTATCAGAAATGGAAAGATCCAGCAGACCAAAAAGCACAGGCAGTGAGGACATAGCTGAACTCAATACCATCAATCAAATAGATATAATTGCCATCTAAAAACTACTTTCTCCAACAACAGCAGGATACACATTTTTTTCAAGCTCACATGAAACATTTGTGAGGACAGACCCATTCCAAGCCATAAAATGCACCCTAACAAATTTTAAAGCATAGAAACCATGCACTGTCTGCTCTTGGACCACAATAAATTTAAACTAAAAGTCAATAGCAGAAAGATAGCTGGAAGATACCCCAATACTTGGAAATTAAACAACAAGCTTCTGTAATACACATGGGTCAAAGAAGAAATCTCAAGAGAAATTTGAAAATATTTTCAACTAAATGTAAATAAAAACACAATGCTTAGAGGAAAATTTATAGTATTGAATGCATATGTTAGAAAAGAAGAACCACCTAAAATCAGTAACCTGAGCTTCCATCTTAGGAAACTAGGAAAAAGAAGAATAAATTAACCTCAAAGTAAGCAAAATAAAAGAAATAACAAAGATTACAGGAAACAAATCAATGAACTTGAAAATAAGCAATCAATACTGAAAATCAATAAAGTCAAAAGTTGAGTTGTGAAAAAAACTATAATATTTGGTTTATCACCTTACCCTCTTTTTCTAACTGACAAAACATTATACATGTATGCATACAATATGATGTTTTGAAATACTTATTTATATACTGTGGAATGGCTAAATCAAGCTAATAAATGTGTGCATTACCTCACATATTTTTCTGTGATGAAAACACTTAAAATCAGCTTTCTTAGCAATTTTCAAGTATATAGTATGTTGTTATTAACTATAGACATAAATTATTGTACAATTGATCAGTTGTACAATAGACCTCTTGAACTTATGCCTTCTAATGGAAATTTTGTAGCTTTTGACAAACATGCCCCCAATTCTCCCTTCCCAAAAAAACCTGTGTCATGGTCTGAATATAAAGTGTTCCCCCAAAGGTCATGTGCTTTATTGTTGGGTCCCCATCTGGTGGCATTGTCCTAGGAGGCTGTGGAATTTGGGGAGGTGGATTGAGGTTGGCAGAAGTCACTGGACATGGGCCTTTGGAGGTTTTTATTACAGATCTGTAGCCCTGCTCTCTCTGTTCCTGGACTGCCATGCTGTAAAGTCTTCTACCACAGGCCCTGTCACCACAACCACCATTCCTTCCCTGCTGCTATTATGGACTGAGTCACTGTGAGCTTCCAATAAATCTCTTCCCTCATGTTTATTTCAGTTGGTGGTTTTTCTACTGCAGTAATGAGAGCTGACTAATACAACCTAGTTCATCAGAAAGATCAATAAAATCAACAAGCTCCTTGCCAAATTAAATAAGACAGAAAGAAAGACAATGTAATTTACTGATATCAAAAATGAAAGGGGGCATATCACAACAGGTCTCATGGATATTAAAAGGAAAATAAAGAAATACTATGAACAAATTTTGGGGGCTGGGATTTAGCTCAGTTGGTAGAGCGATGCTCTGCAGTCACTGAGGTCCCAGGTTTGACTCCCAGCACCACAAAAATGGGAGAAGGACATGGCGATCCACTCCTGAGGCAATCCCAAAATAGCCGTAAACAGAATCCAGCAGCATATGAAAAAGATTATTCACCATGACCAAGTGGGATTTATACCACACATGCAAGGCTGGTTCAACATATGGAAATCAATTAATGTAATTCAGCATATCAAGAAACTGACAAACAAAAACCACATGATCATCTCAATTGATGCTGAAAAGGCCTTCAACAAAGTGCAACACCTTTTCATGATAAAAACGCTGGAGAAGATAGGTATAACAGGCAAATACCTTAATATCATAAAAGCCATTTATGACAAAGCTACAGCCAACATTATATTAAATGGAGAAAAACTGAAACCATTTCCTCTTAGGTCTGTAACAAGACAAGGATGCCCTCTCTCTCCTATTTTATTTAACATAGTAATTGAAGTCCTGACCAGGGCAATCAGACAAGAGAAAGAAACCAAAGGGATACAGATTGGCAAGGAAGAGGTCAAATTATCCTTATTTGCAGATGATATGATACTATATCTGAAAGACCCCAAAACCTCAACCAGAAAACTTCTAGAACTAATTAACTCCTTCAGCAAAGTCGCAGGCTATAAAATTAACACACAAAAATCAATAGCTTTTCTTTACACCAACTGCAAACAGGAAAAGAAAGAAATTTTAGAAAAAATACCATTCATGATAGCCCACCAGAAAATTAAATACCTTGGAATCAGTCTAACCAAAGACCCTTCAGATCTTTACAAGGAAGATTTCAAAGCATTAAAGAAAGAAATAGCAGAGGACATTGAAAAATGGAAAGACCTTCCCTGCTCCTGGATAGGGAGAATTAATATAGTAAAAATGGCTATCCTGCCAAAAGCAATCTATAGATTTAATGCAATACCCATTAAAATTCCACTGACTGACTTTACAGAAATAGAAAAAAATGATCCAAAAATTCATATGGAACCACAAAAGACCATGTATAGCCAAAATACTCTTAAGCTGCAAAACTAATGCAGGTGGAATCACAATCCCTGACTTCAAGCTATACTATAGGGCAGTGGTAGAAAAAATAGCTTGGTACTGGCACAAAAATAGGCCTGAAGAGATCTGGAAGAGAATAGAAGACCCAGAAATACCTCAACACACCGATAGGCACCTGATTTTTGTCAAAGGAGTAAAGCAAGTAAACTGGAAAAAGGACAGCCTCTTCAACAAATGGTGCTGGGAAACATAGTCATCCACATGCAGAAAAATGAAAGTGGATCCACATCTCTCACTATACACGAGACTTAACTCAAAATGGATAAAAGATCTCAACATAATACCAGAAACTTTAAAACTTATAGAAGGCAAGATAGGTAATACACTCCATCATATAGGCATAGGAAAGTATTTCCTTAATAGGACTCCAATTGCTCAAGAAATTGCAACAAGAATAGATAAATGGGATTACATGAAATTAAAAAGCTTCTGCACAGCAAAAGAAATCCCCACTGAATGGGAAAAATCTCCGCATCCTATACATCAGACAAAGGTCTAATTACTAGAATTTATAAAGAACTCAAGAAAAAACCTCCCCCCAAAAACAAATAAACCAATACCCAAATGGACAAAGGAACTGAGTAGACAGTTCTCAAATGAAGAGGTCCATGAAACACAGGAAAAAATGCTCAATATCCCTAGCCATTAGGAAAATGCAAATTAAAACAACTCTGAGATTTCACCTTATACCAGTAAGAATGGCCAAGATCAATAAAACAAATAACAACAAATGCTGGCGAGGTTGCAGGGAAAAGGGAACACTCTTACATTGTTGGTGGAGCTGTAAATTGGTCCAACCACTGTGGAAATCAATATGGAGGCATCTTAAAAAACTGAAAATAGATCTACCCTATGACCCAGCTATAACACTAGTGGGAATTTACCCAAAAGGAGAAGGGTCATCATACTACCGAGACACCTGCATCTCCATGTTCAACACAACACTTTTCATAATAGCAAGGATATGGAATCAACCAAAGTGCCCTTCAACAGAAGAATGGATAAAAAAACTATGGTACATATACACAATGGAATACTACTCAGCAATCAAGAAAAATGAAATAAGGTCATTCGCAGTAAAATGGATGGAATTAGAGAAAATTATTTTAAGTGAATGAACACAAGCTCAGAAAGAGAAATACTACATGTTCTCACTCATATGTGGGAGCTGAATGAAAAGTATAAGAAGGAAAAATCCTATACAAAGGTTGGATCAAAATAAAAGAAAAAAAAGCTAAGAATGGTGTTATTATAGATGATCTAGAAAATGCATGCAATAGTTCTGACAAGGTAAAAACAAAGTT
>VMDO01020668.1:0-37044 GCA_007922755.1 Pedetes capensis
ATTATTCATGCTCTTGAGCTCCAATTTTATCCCATTATGATCTGATAAGGAACAGGGGATAATTTGTATATTCTTGAACTTGTTGAGGGAGTTCTTATGGACTAGCATATGATCTATTTTAGAAAATGTACCATGTCGAGCTGAGAAGAATGTGTATTCCTCCTCGTGTGGATGAAATACTCTGTATATATCTGTAAGAACATGATCCAACTTTAAGGAGTTTTACTCTAGAAATCAAGTGGTTTAAGTTAACTCAGATACTGAATAAGTGGGATGACCTTGGGAAAAATCACTAATCTTTCTTGTCTTGAATTTTATTATCCATAAACAGGGAGAGGTAAAAGGGCCAATAAGTGTTGGATTATCTGTTCTCAAAGGTGCCTTTTTTGGTACTATTATTCCTTGGTTTTTAAGCATTATTTTCTTTATTTTGTTGCATGCCTACACAGTTTAAATGTACCCCTAGAAGGAGGCAAGTCTTTATATAGAGAACTCTTGCATAAGAATACCACTCAATTATTTGACATTTTATTAAGGTAAAGAATGGCATAGCAGACAGAATGGTCAACAGCTCTGCTTCTGTACACAGAAATACACACAGGTGTGTGTATTTGGTACTTGCCAAATTTGTAGAGCTGCCATGAGCCGCACAGCATCTTGTGTGTAAGCTGCTTTCGCAGGTTCCTCCTGAGACTAGTATGGCCTCTGCCTGCCTTTCACTTCTTTGCCTTAGTCTTGGCAAGGATGAATTGTGATTTCCTGCTGCTGCTGCCTGCTGCTGCTTCCACTAAGAAAAGAAGGTAAAAAGACTGTACTTTTTGGCTCCTCACGTGTTTAGCTCAGTTGCTAGAGTGCTACTCAGCACTCTCTGAGGCCCTGGGTTCAATCCCCAGCATTGCAAAAATGGGAGAAGGACCTAGCAAGCCACTCCCAAAACAATCAGCCATTGAAAACCCTATGAATAGCAGAGAAATACTGACATAGTGCCAGGCATGGCATGGTGTCAGGGAGTGTTTCACTCTTTCGTACATATGAGTCAGACTTGACTTGATGGCACCTAACACCACCACCACCACCACCACCACCACCAACAACAACAACAACATCAAGTTGCTATGAGTTGGACCTGACTCTAGGGCACCTAACAACAACAAAATGTGCTAATGATGAAAAGTACAGTTTGTCGCTCAGTGTTTAGGGCCCTAGAACTATCTACAAAACCTCACAGAATCATTGGACTGGAATGGAGTTTACTCAGTTCAGTCAATTTAGAGATGGAGAATCAAACCCAGGTATCTAGACTTACTCAGACCAGTACCAATGCTGATTAGTAGTAAATGGAAGCTTGAGGAATTTTAGGAAAAATAGACTGCATAATAAAATGCAAGAGTGGTCCTAACTATACCAGATCAGAAGTAGAAAAGTTACCTGACAATTTGGCTCTTATCTCCTCAATTCTTACCCTTCTCAGCCCTTAAAACGTAATTTTGTCAGACCATTTGCCAACAACCCAAATTTAAAAGGACCTTTGTAGATATTTGGCTCTTAAATACTAACAACTAAAACACCCAAAAGAAAAAGATATATATCAAGAGAGAACTCCTCACAAACAAAACCAAAAAACTAGTAGGCTGTCAGTTTCATGAGGATAACAAGAAAGCTGACAAATCACTCAAACAAGCCTTAGTTACTAACTACTATAGTTATCAATTATGTATCATAATTCTTGCTTGTAAAGTCCTTTGAAATGTTTTGAGAAAAGACACTAATGGGACAAAGTAGTTAAGATTATTAGTCATGGCAGAAAAAAATGCTTAAATCAGGGTTCTACATATCGTCTTTTGTATTATCTTATTTTTATCTCTTACCCTCTCCATTGCAGAGGCCCCAAGCTAGACTTTGCTCAGCATCAGTCATGTGTTTTCATTCATTGCTTCATTCAATATTTCTAGTAGGTCCTCTTAAAGAAGAAAAGGTAAGAAGAACTGGAAGGAATAAGTTTCTCAAGATCACAGAGAACCTGTGCTTGTATGCAGACATACCTTCCTACCTCCAAAATGTGTCCTCTGGAGATAGGTTGATTTCTTCTTTTGCTTTGTATAGGCATTCTGAGTTTGTGTGTGTGTGTGTGTGTGTGTGTGTGTGTGTGTGTGTGTGTGTGTGGTACTGGGGCTTGAACCTAGGACCTCGTGCATACTTTGCAGGTGTTCTATCACTGAGTTGTATCTCCAGACCCCCCCCTTTTATTTCTTTATTTTTTATCTTGAAACAAGTTCTTACTAGCTTGTGGCCGTACCACTGTGGTGCCCCATCCCATCAGATCTCAGAAGCTAAGCAGGGTCAGGTGTGGTTACTACTTGGATGGGAGACCGTCTGGGAACACCAAGTGCTGTATGCTTGGGAGAAGGACACAGCATCCCACTCCCAAAAAACAATCAGCCATTGAAAACTTATGAATAGCAGAGAAGCACTAACAATAGTGTCTTGCCTGTTGTATGTAGGGTCACTATGAGTTGGACACTGACTGGATGGCACCTAACAACAACAACAAGTTCTTACTAAGTTATGCAGGCTGCCTCTGGCTTTGAACTTGCAATTCTCCTGACTGCCCCTCCTGAGTTGTTGGAATTACAGACATATCCCACCATGCCCGGCTTATCCATGCATTTTAAAAGTAAGTGTGACAAGAGGTGTGGAGTGAGGTAAGGACTATGCACACTAGATTGCCTGGCTTTCCCTACAATTAGCAATTGTTTCATGGCTTACTCATTGGCTTTGTTGAGGCACTGTGAGATGAAGAGATGAACGTGACACATCCTCATCCTCAAGGACCTTAGAATCTTGTAAGAGGAGGTGAACAATAAATGACTTTAGAAAAGTATTATAAAAGTCCTCAGATTGATGGGTACAGAGCAGTGGCAGCTCTAAAATTTCTAAACAGGAGGGAGAATTTTATGTTGTTAGTTGGCTCCAAATATCCATTTTGACCTATTTCTATGTCCTGTTTTGTGCCTCTTTTTTTGTGTTCTGGCTTGTGTTACAAAAAGCTGGAAAGGAAAAAGTCTAGTTTTCCAAGATTCCCCTTAATGGGTTCAGTATAAAATGCATTCCACCAAATCAATGCATTTTCATGAGACTTGGGAAACAGAAAGGAGGCAGAGGACAATTGTCCTGTGACTCCCACTGGTGAACAAGGATCAGAGCTGTGAGTGTGGAAAAGCAGTTTTTGCAGCTGAAGTCAACCTGTCACCTGCATAGTGAAAATCTCAAGACAATTGTGATGGCTGCAGCAATTGGGTCAATGGCAGGGTCCTTTTGATCCCTAGAAAAGAGTGTTCTTGAACCCAGTAGTTCTCAAGTAATTCCCAGCTCCTTTCTCTCCAGCCTTTCTAACAATTTTGTAATAACTTGGGTTATTTTTATAATCAATCTCTTCCTTATGTATAGATGTCAACTAGTATTTATTCCTTGCTCATATGCCTGAAAGGTATAAGGGGTTCACCCAGACGAATTAGTTGGAAAGAGGAAGCAGTAAGGAGCCTAGTTGAGAAACTGCTTGTTTGGCAAACACCTTCTGTTGCTTCAACTGTATGTTTATTTTGATTGGCTTAATAAGGTAGAGAGTCTGAAGCCATACCATCCTAGCATCCAATCCTGCCTGATCTCAGAGGCTAAGCAGAGTCAGGGTGGTTAATCCTTGGATAGGAGACCATCTGGGAATACCAGGTGTTGCAGGCTGGGGAGAAGGACCAAGCAATCCATTCCTGAAACAATCTGCCATTGAAAACCCTATAAATAGCAGAGAAGCTGTGACAATAATGCTGGGCATGATACAGTGTTGGAAAATGTTTTGTTCTGTTGTACATAGGGTTGCTTTGTGTCACGCGTGACTTAACAGCACCTAACGATGACGACGACGACAGCAGCAGCAACAACAAAAACAACAAAGTAGAGAAATTAAGTTTGAGAGAGTGTAAAAGCCATCCACCCAATCCTTACATTGTCTTGCTGTAGTCTATGGAGAATGAGAAAGGTACTGACAAGGGGGTGGCTGGTCTATGGGATGTCAGTTTGGAGGTGGTGAGGTTGCTCAGGGAAGACTCCATGCAGGAAATTGAGTCTTGAGAGATGGGGGGCTTTTGCCTGCACATATGGGGAAGAGAAAGTAGGAGAGCACAGCATTTGAGGCCTGAAGGCAACAGAAGGCATTGCAAATGTGTAGAACTGCAAGTTGTTCAGTGTGACTAGAGCACAGAGGGTGGCAGAGGGAAACCTGGAGAGGTCCTCACTGGTCCAGATCTGCTGGGTCAGACACTCCTCACCATGGAATTTGCAGTTTATCCTGCAAGTAATTGGGGAGATTGTCTAGGTTTTCATATAGGAAGTAATATGGTTGGTTCGAATTTTGAGGGGGACATTCTGGCTGCAGCATGAGGATGGAGACTGAGACTAGAGGCAGGAGGAAAATTGGGAAGTTAAATAAGAGGTGATTTGAAATGGCAAGAGCTTGTTTTCAATGGACTGAAGAGTGCTAGGAGTACAGATTGTCCCCTGAGGAGTTTCATTGTGAAACTGAGCTGATGGGTGGGAAGTAACTGGAGAGCACTGCATAGTCAAGAGAGCTTTTCATTGGTTTATCTGTCTGTCTGTCTACCTATCTACCTATTTATAATCTATGTCTATCATGTGAGACTTCAGTAGGTTATCGTTAAACAAAGACAATAGAAATGAGGAAAAGATGAGTCAAGTTGACTTTTATGAAGTTTAAGTGAATTATATATTAACTTGTAATAAGGCACATATTTAAAAAAATTATAAAAATTAAAATAAAAATACTGGAAGGTAATGTGGATATTGATGCTGATAATATTTTGGTTGAAAATATGGTAGACAGAATAATGGCTCCTCAAAGATGTCCATGTCCTACTTGTCAAAGCCTATTGATGTCTTACCTTGCATAGCCAAGGGACTTTGAAGATATGATTGAATTAAGGGTATTGAGATGGGTAGATTGATGTGGATTATCTGAGTGATATGGTGTAATCACAGGGGTGTTTATAAAAGGTAAATAGAAGGATAAGAGAAAGAGGAATGAGGGGAGGTGACAGTGGAAGCAAAGTAGGAGAGAGAAGGGGTATGTGGGGAGAGAGAAATTGATAGAGAATGAGGATGCTCCACTGCTGGATTTGAAGATAAAGGTCCATGAGCCAAAGAATTCAGGTGGCCTATAGAAGGTGGAAAGAACAAGGAAATGGATTCTCTCCTACAGCCACCAGAAGACATGCAGCCCTGCCATTGTATCTAAGATTCCTGACCTTTCAAACTAAAAGATTATAAATTTATGTTGCTTTAAGTTACTAAATTTGTAGAAATTTATTACAGAAGCATAAAAGAGGAATGCAAGAAAATGACATGGAAACCAGAAAACAAAAATTAAAAGGAGATGCACTTTATTACATAAATATTTCACTTCTTTGGTCTCCAAATCATAAACCTGCTGAAATACCTCCAAAAGCCATGAAAGGGTATATGAAAGGCAATATATGTGTAGACAACAAAGGGTTAACACAAGTGATATATAAAGGACACTAAAATCAATATAAACCTAATCTAATAAAAATGAGCAAAAATAATAAATTGGTGGTGTCAAAAAAATTCAAATAAACATTGATAAATATGTTTTGCCAAGAAATGCAAATTAAAACATTGAAGTAACCTTTTTTCATCTGGTCAGGAAGTAATGATTTATTACATATCCAGTGCTGACCAGGATCTGAGGACCAAGCATTGCCATTAAATCTAGGCATAGATTTAACATAAATTTATTGCCATAAATTTAACTTCGTAAAAGATTTCTGGAAAGCAAGTTGACAGTTATTACTTAAATTGTGACTGTATATATCTTTTGATTTAGCAATTCCATCTGTAGAGTTTTATTCTTTGGAAAAGCTAACTCCAGTGCACAAAGATACACATTTCACAGTGCTCATCATAGCATTGTTTTTATAGAAAAAAAATAAAGATACTTAAAAAGAGCACTAATAGGACGTTGTTGCCTGCAGCTGTACCACTGTGGCATCAGATTTTAGAAGCTAAGCAGGGTCAGGCCTGGTTAGTACTTGGATGGGAGATCGCCTGTGAACACCAGATGCTGTAAGCTTGGGAGAAGGACCATGCAGCCTACTCCTCAAAACACAATTAGCCTTTGAAAACCCTATGAATAACAGAGAAGCACTGACAATAGTGTTTCACCTGTTGTCTATAGGGTCACTAAGAGTCAAAAACCTAACAAAACAACAGCAGGGGGTTGTTTGAATGGCATTTGCTATAAGCAAACAAGGGACTGCCGTGATGGCTTGTAAAAGATTGAGTTAGATAAGAACAAATGTCTTTAATATATTGATAAACAGCCAAAACAAGTTGCTGGATTATATGCATACTTTAATTTTATTATAAAATATGTATTTGTATCTTATGTGCATTTTTACATTTGAGATGCCATATACATATAGTTTTTCTTAGGATAAGCTTAGGAAAAATCTGGTGGAACTTATAAGCAAACTGTTAACCAAGGAAAGGATAGGGTTATAAGAACCTTTTATGTTTGATTTCATTCATTTCTCTAGCACTTGAATATTTTACATGAACTATTTTAAATTTAGGCATAAAAACCTATAAAATTGTGAAAACGTGTTCATATAGATGCTTAGTGACTTTAGGCGACTCTTTGCTGAACATGGTGGGTAGTATTCTTTTGACAACAGAGCCAATACTATTACCTATGGAAGAATCCAATATATTATTATCATTTTTGCAGAATAGAAAAATAACTACTTGTTCGGTAAACAAAGGAGTAAGTAAATAGACATAAATTGATAAGTTGGTAGTTAAAAAAAGAAGGGCTCTATCAGCTTCTCGCAGGATCTAAACACATTACTGCAGTCTGAGTAAAAGAGCCCTCTAAAATATCTCTGGCCATTTATTTTCCCTTCAAACATCTCCATCTCCTCAAGCTATCTTCAGCATCCTGACATGAATGTGGATTTTTTTTTTATAGACTACAAGCTGTAAACATGACCTATGAGGGAACTCAAGCACAGTGTTTCATATTGATTAGGAATGAATTATTTCAAGAAGATGAAATTCCAGAGCAAATTCTCTGGAGTCCAATCATTTCAATTATGGCAACCAAGTGGCAGAGACTAAAACAAGTAAGATCTTGAAAGGCATTTAAAGACCCATCAGTTTAAATGAAATTATGCTTAATTGAACAGCACTATTTAAATAATATCTACCTTGAGAGTTTTGGGCAAATATATTTCACCATTAACTATATTATAAAGGTTAGTGAGCTTTCATGTTCATATAACCAATTTTATGTAGACAGATGGTACCCTATGATTGACGTGTGCTATATGTCTGAAGAGAGCGAAATGAAATTAGGCCTTACATTTGAAACTTTGGAACTGTTACCTCTTCACATGCCCTCAGGGACTTTTGGTCTTTCTTTTCCACAGTGTTTTGCACAATACATAGACACTTGGTTTATTCATTTGCTCTGCTCATGCAAAATGGAATTTGAAACTGGATCTCTGGGGTGTCCAGTACTCTACAAATTAGCAGCTCAATCCACAGCACTGCAAAAAAGGAAGGATGTGGCAATCCACTTCCAAAGTAATCCTGAAACAATCAGCTATTGAAAGACCTAGGGGGCCGCTATGAGACCCGACTTGAAATACCTAACAACCACAACAGTAACATATAGAGACAAGAGTGGTGGGGGTCCATATTTCTCTTTGTGGATGGAGAGTAAGACAGCCTAGTAGGGAGGGGAGGAGAATAAAACAAGAAAGAGGAAGAGGGGGAGGAGGTAGAGAAGGAAGAGGGAAAAATGGAAGGGAATGGAAGGATGATAGGCAGTGTGGAGGAAGCAGATATACAGAAAGAAGCAGAGACAAAAATGTAGTACCTAAGAGAATACCGCCTGCAGAGGTAGCCCTGTGGCATCCGATCCCATCAGATCTTGGAAGCTAAGCAGGGTCGGGCCTGGTTAGTACCTGGATGGAAGACCACCTGGGAACACCAGAAGCTGTAGGCTTGGGAGAGGGACCTGGCAACCCCCTCCCAAAAATCAATCTGCCATTGAAAACCCTATGAACAGCAGAGAAGCACTGACAATAGTGTTTCCCCTGTTGTACAGAGGGTCGCTATGAGTCAGATACCGACTGGACGGCACCTAACAACAACAACAACAAGAGAATACCAGTTAGGTTTTTGTTTTTGTGTGTGTGTGTGTGTGTGTGTGTGTGTGTGTGTGTGTGTGTGTGTGCGCGCAAGCAATCAACCACTGAACCAAATCATCAATCAGCAGTCCATTTTTTACTTTGTATTTTGAGTCAGAGTCTCACCAAGTTACATAGGCTGCTTCTGACCTTGAACTTGCAAAACTCTACCCTCTGCCTCCAGAATTACTGGAATTTAAGGCATGTGCCACCACACCCTGCCCCACTTAGGTTCTTGAGAGATTCACAATTCTAATTCTTTCCTGGGACAAGTTACATCTATTTGCATAACCATATCTCCCTTTTCCTTAAGCTCCCTTGGTATGATTTCTGCTACCTGCAAGAAAAGATCCCGAATTAGCTGTCAAGAAAGTACAAGTACCTTTGTAAATGATTATTTCAATTAAGTCTGGAAATAAAACGCCTTTAAGATCACCAGAGGCCCCCTGTGCTACTGAGATCTCTGCCTAGTTTCTGGAATTGGGAGCTGAGTAATGGTACAGTCTCCTGCCCTGGCCTCAGAACATTTCTACTATTTCATTCTCACACTTGGATTTTCACTGGAAGCAGGATATGGTTTGCTGCACTAGGGGAATCACATCACTCTACAAGTTCTCTACCTTCTCTTTTCTTCCCTCTAGGCAAAAAATGCACATGTCAGAGAATATGGGAGGCTGAAGGCACCTTGGGAACCATCTACTGCAGCCTGCTCTCTTACCAGATAAGAAAAGGCTGTCAGGGGTGAAGAGGGTTGTTCAAGCTTACATGATAAACTAGTAGCAAGACCAGGACCAGAACCTTCCAACATTCGGCTCTTCCCTGTGTACCGCCTGCCAGACTGAACATCTGTGTTGGGCCTCAGCCAAGAAAAAACAGAATTCAGAAAATATAAAAACAAGAAACCGTGCTGTGGGGAAATGGTAAACTTCATAAAAGTAGTAATGTTTTTTTCAGCTCCCATCTATCTGTTTGGAAGGTGGTTTAGAGATCTTGCTCCTTGCAGTGCATCCAGACCTCCCAAAGCAAGGACAGCATTCAGCTTCCCAGCCTTCATTTCCAGGGCCAGTATAGTAAATAAGAAGAAAGGCCCAAGCTTAATTGGAACTTCTTTTGTAAAACAGAGTGGAAGGGTCACTGAAATGTCAAAACATTTTCCAGTGATCTGGGCAACATACTTTTCCCTAAAGCAATTGCCAAATTTTTCAGTCATGACATTTGCATTGTGGAAGGGCTTGCAGGGAATTAGAAATCACCCCAAACCAGGTTTTCATCTGCTTGCAATGATAGAAATAGGGAATTCCTTCTGAGGTTTTTGCACATATTTTGCTTTCATTTCTTTCAGTCATTTTTGGCTTTAAACATGGTTTCTAAGCTATTTAGTCAACTATGTTTTTCCTATATAGAATTTGCTGTCATTAAATCACTCCTGAGGTTGAGGTCAGTTGGTAGAGTGCTGCTCTGCTTTCTCTGAGTACCCAGTTTTGATCCCCAGCACCGCAAAAATTGGAGAAGGATCTGGCAGCCCACTCCTAAAGCAATCCCAAAACAATCTGCCATTGAAAACCCTACAAGGGTCACTGTGAGTCAGACCCGACTCAATGGCATCTAACAATAAGTATATAATTCTAATGATTACTTCTCTTGCGTATTGAAAGAGGACAATGAATTTGGTTGAACTGTATTATTTCAGGATTTGATAGTTTAGGGCTGGGTTATTTTGAGATTTGAAATTTAGCCTGCTTCATAATTTTTTTGTGGTTAAAGTATAATTATAGTATTTAACAAGATGTCAGGGAAAACAGTTATGATGCTTACCTACCATTAAATGAATGTCTTGTTTGTTTTACATATATGCTCATTGCCCTGTCAGAGTGATCCCATAAACAAGGCATTGTCACTTATGAATATTTTCTTTCTACAGTTGATATACCAGAGGCTCAGAGAGGCTGGGAAATTTAAGATTAAATGGCTACTGCATAGCTGAACTGGAAAATAAACCCAAGTGTTTCTGACTCTATAGCTTGTACTTTTATCTCTGCCAAGAGACATCCAGCAACTATTCAGCAACAGTTTATTTATTCATTAATTAACGTATTCATCAAACATTTATCAAGTCCCCACAAGGCATGTACCAGACAGGCTCTGGCAGTGCAAAGATAAATGAGATCCAGACCTTATGTAGGGGGAGGGAGGTAGAAATGGTTATACTTAGATTATTACCAAACAACATGGTCACCATTGTCACAAATCTATTTTCGTAAAGCCAACCATTGTATAAGAAACACTTAAGTTACTAGTAATAAATTTTACTTATTTCTCTCCTATAGTCATTTTATTGACATTCTCTGAGTTGCTTTGTGTAATTCAAAATAATAGCACTGTTTCTTTAATAGCATTCAGTACTATAGGTTATAATAATTCAGACTAGAGGTCTAGTTAGGCTTTACCTTAATAATTCAGACTAGAGACCAGCTAGGCTTTACCTTATTTACCTACCTTGCTCATTCCTGAACTACAAAAGTATAAAAGATTAAGCAAACCAAACTGACATTCTCTGCAAGGGATGACTTGGGCCTGGAGTATGTGTCACGAGATCTTTTGACTCTTTCAAGGAAGCCAGAAAAAGCAGCCCCTTTACTGTATTAGTATCCTATGAGGTGTATCATTTTTATAGGCATTATTCTTGGAAACCTCTTCAGTAAGACACAACTCTGAAAGTGAACATTTTCTTGTGGCTTTAATTTTTTCCAGAAATGTCTGTTGAGCGACTGTCAGATTTTCAATAAGATAGTCCTCCTCAAGCTTTCTGGCACTTGTGGAAGCATATACAAGGGATGGATGTGTATTTGAAGGAAGCCTGTTTTGTCTCATTCTAGTAAGTCATCTCACCATGTATACTTTGCAGATAAGAGCTGCTTCATAGACTTCACAGAACTATAAATAGGATCAAATGAGATAATATGTGAAAATTATTTTGTGAAATCTATCAGACAAATATTGTAGCTCTCATAAAAGTAAACTTTTGAGTTTTAAAGTATGTAGATCATAAATTGCAAAGTACATGGTTTGGGTGTAGGTGATTAAAGGATATCATTTGTGAAATAAATTCTGAAAGATTAGACATCTTAGAAGTGTGAATGACTTCCTCTAGTGTATTTGTTTTAGGGGTTCAGGTGTTGAGTTTTCTCATCTGAAGATACCTTGCCCTGCCTTTTTAAGCACGTTTGTTCTTATGAACTAATGTTGTACAAAATAATTCTGATTCAATGCCTGCAGATGCTAGGATTGGGTCCTTCTAGAACCCCAGTGTATTTCAGGCAGTAACAACAAAAACAAGTTAGTGCTTTCAGCAAGCCAAATTAAAAGCACAAAAGCTTTTAAAACCAAGTCTTTAACTTTCTCCAAAGCTAGACCCCTGGCTGTGAGAATGACCCTGTTCAACAGTGTTGTCATTGTCCCAGCTCTGTCATACTGTACTTAAACACTACAGCAATTTTGTACAGAAAGACAGAATCAAAGGATTAAATCTGAGCTTTGGGCTGCTGTGAAGGTTTCAAACAACCACATAAAAAGAGCCAGGCCTGTGTTGTCAGTCCCTACAACTGCCTCACAGAATGCTGAAAGAGTGGCAATTAACAACCTCAGGTGGATTAGAGCCCTGGAGCATAGATCAGTTTGTGGTGGGGCTGTATCTGTGGATAGAGTTGGCTGATGTTAGCAAAAGTTACTATGAAGCTGTGCCTTGTTTCTAGGAGCACGTCAATACTTCTTCCTTATTTGAGTTACTATTTTTCAAAGGCTATAAAAGGGGAGTCAATTTTGTGTGCACCTCCTGGGAAAAGAAAGGAAAACAGTCAGTGTGCAATTGGTATTATAAGATTATCACATCGACTGCCTTTGAGAATGATGGGAAAAATAGAGGGCAAGGAAACCTCTTCTTCTATTTCCAGATAAATTGCAGAGTTGGGCAATGAAGTTTCATTGTTCACGAAGTTAGAGTGCTTTGATAAAACAGTTCTGAGAAAGAGACAAAGAATGCCATAGATGAATTGTTCAAGCTGCAGATGAATTCCTCCAACCACAGTCTGCATCCATAAAAAGAGACTGGAGGCAGATATTGATGGAGGGTAGGGTGATGAATTCTGGTCTTGAACTCAAAAGTGGACTTGAGAATCAACACTCCAGCTCACCTGGAAAGGTGGCTTTTGTGTCCAAAAATTTTTTAGAGACTTTCATTTTGCTATCATATTGTTTTTAGATTTTAAAGATCTCCCTCTTTCCCTCCCAAGTTCTTATAGTTACAACTTTCTGTTCTTCTTTTATGGATTCAGCATACCAACCTGCTTTTCCAAGAGTTTCAGTGATTGTTTATTCAAAGCTTCTATTTATCTACTATAATGTTTCTGTTCCCTTGAGTTAAACTTTTACTTTTGGACTGCTTACACTCTCCCTATCATACTGGGCATTTTCCTCAAATGACTTGCAATTATTGGCATCTACAAAAATCCTTACAACTGGGTCAGTAAACAAATCCATGATAAATGGAGAAAAGATTGAGGTTGTCCAAGAGTTTGCTTGACTTGGTTCTACAATCAACAACCACAGAAGTAGCAGTAAAGAAATCAAAAGATGCTTTGAATTGGGAAAAGCTGTTGCAAAAGGCCTCTTTAAAGTGTTGAAAAGTAAAGATGTCACATTGAAGACAAAAGTGCGCCTGACTCATGCCATGGTATTTCAGTCACATCATATGGTTGTTAAAGCAACCAGCGTGTTCCTTGGAAGCAGACTGCATCTTAAGTATTTTGGACATGTAGTCAGGAGAGACCAATTTCTGGAGAAGGACATAATGTTCGGGAGAGTGGCAGGTCAATAAAAAAAGGAAGACCCTCAACTAGATGAATTCACACAGTATCTACAACAATGGGTTTAAACATAAAAAAGATTGTGTGCCTGGCACAGAATCAGGGACTGTTTCTTTCTATTGTACATAGGGTCTTTATGAGTCAGACCTGACTAGATGGCATCTTACAACAATAACACACTGCTCTTTAAAAAGAGGCAATAAAATAGTTATCAATCGCTGCATGTAGATGTGAAAGGCTTATCAATGAAATAGGCTGTGGCAGGCTCCCCACGAGTTGGGATGTCTTTTTATTGGTTTGGTCAGTTTCCTGTCTGAAAAGTCTAAGGCTTTACACCAGCATTCTGGAGGAAATGAACAGTAAAGTCACTATTTACTTAGTGTCAGTGTTTTCAATATAACATACTGATCCTCAGTTCTGCCTATTGTATTGAGTCCAGAATCTTTGCTTTAATTGTTTCAGAGAGTAAAGCTCTGTTTTCTGTCTGGGTTCTAATGCATTCCGTACAGTTTCTCATAGAGTCTCTTTGCTTTTAGAGTCTCCTTGTTTTCCCACTCCACATGATAGGGTGCCCCTAATTTCTGGGCTTTTCTGTGGATCAACCTGCCTCCCCCCACTGCGGGTAGGAAAGTCCCCTTTCTTAGGTCCACTTCATTTGTCACCTCTTATCCATCTGCTTTCTAGCTTCCAAAGTTCTTTTCCTGTTGTCTTTCCTGTTTTTTTCTGTTTAGGTTTATACTGAAAAAAGAAATTACTATCATCAAGGGGAGTTTAGGGAAGTAACTAATAGACATATATGTTCAATCTGTCATTGTAATTGGTCTCAATGTTTTATTCTTTAATGTGGCTTTAAAAAATCTGGTTGCGAAAGTAATATATTCTGTAATAGATAATTTGTTAATTAAATTATAAATTATAATAAAAATAATCCAGATGCTTACTTTCTATGAGCAATTAACATTTTGATTATTTTCTTGAGGTGTTTTTTTTGGGATTAATTTTTTCATAGTTGAGACCATATTGTACTTGTAATTTTATATGCTGTTGTTTTTTCATTAGACTTTATAAGTATTTTCCATATTATTAAAAAAATTTATAAACATTATTTTTATAAGCTCCATTTATTGATGTCAGTATATTGCTGTTTATTTAGCTGTTTGTCTATTGGTATTTGGATGTTTCTCTCTTTATCTTCTTCAAAGGAAAAAAACAACTTGAGAGTGAAAACTATGTGAAGACATTTCTGTAATTTTTCATTTTGAAGTAAGTGCAAGGATTAAGTTCTAGGAAATAATTTTGTGGAGTTAAAAAGCGTGAACATTAAAGCAAGTATTATGTATTTTTAGCATTAATTAGAAATTAACTTTGACTCAGCAGAGTAATTGCCTAGCTATTCTCTGCTATCTGGAACATTCCTGTCTCCTACCATGTCATGGAGAAGCCAAGGGGAGTATACACAATGCCTGGCCATGCCTCCATCCCATTCTTCTTGGCCAAGTTTACCTCTAACATTTGCAGGGTCTCAGGTCAAAATATGAATGGAAGCTCCCAGTCCCTAGGCGTCCCACCTTCTCTTCCCATACCCAGCTCTGGCCTGGAGCACAGGTATGTAAGATGTTCTAGTCTGTGCATCTGACTGAATTTACACTTGAGTAGCCCTTTCTTGGGCCTCTCCCAGGGAAAAGGGAGTCTACACTGGCAGTGCAGTCCACCTTTGGGAGAAAGGTAGAGGCCTTTTTTGTAGGAAATTTCAAGACTCAAGATCTTTGGAATATAGTCTACAATGAGAAGGCAAGGCATGAGTTCTAGACTGGCCCTTCTTGTCCCATGGACTCTGCCTTATAGGAATGGACACGGTCATAGTAAGGCCAGAGTGGGGTCCTCCAAAGTATCGGGTCCAGGGTACGGTCCTTATAGCCTGAGTCTAAGGACAGCATTAATTATGGTCTATGCCCAATTCATACACTAGACACAGTATAATGGGCCTAGTCACCCACGGGAATGAAGCAACAGTCTGCCTTCCCTCCAAACATGGCGCAATTTAGTTAGCATGGCAGATTGCATGGGGGCAATAGAGAGTGGGGGTGGGGAGAGAAGGGGACAAAGAATAGTATCTTGTCTTCTTCTTTCAACGGAAACAAAGATTGATTGATAATCTAGCTACCACTACATGTTCCCCTGTAAGTAAGTAAAAATAAATTCCAGAGCCAGATGTGGTGGTACACACCTATAATCCCAGCAACTACAGAGGTGGAGGCAGGAGGATCCCACATTTGAGGCCAGAGGCAGACTGTATAACTTAGCAAGACCCTCGCTTAATTTAAAAATAGAATGGGCTGGAAGTTCAGCTCAGTGGCAGAGTGCTTGCAAAATATATGTGATACCTTGGTTTCAGCCCCCAGCACTGAAAAAAAATGAAAAGCAAACAAATAACAAAAAATCCTCCATCAAGATATTGTAGTAAGTGGGGCAATGGCTACCCAAAGATATTAAGAGCCAATTCCTATAATTTGTAAATGATACTTTATTTAGAGAAAGAATCTTGGCAAATACAATTAAGTCAAGTGGTTTGTTGTTGTTAGGTGCCCTTGAGTTGAGTCTGACTCATAGAAACCCTATGTACAACAGATAGAAACACTTCTTGATTCTGTGCCAGGTACATGATCTTATTTATGTTTAAGCCTATTGGTGCAGACACGGTGTCAATCCATCTGGTGGAGGGTTTTCCTATTTTTTGTTGACCTGACACTCTCCCAAACATGATGTCTTTCTCCAGGGACTGACCTCCTCTGACTATATGTCTGAAAAAATATGTAAGGTGCAGTCTTGGCATTCTTGCTTCCAAGGAGCACTTGGGTTGCACTTCTTCTAGAACAGATCTCTTGGTTCTTTTGGTAGTCCATGGTATATTCAATAGACGTCTCCAGCACCATAATTCAAAAGCATCCATTCTTTTCCTGTCTCCATTGTTCAATGTCCAGCTTTCACAACCATATGATGCAACTGAAAATACCATGGCATGAGTCAAACACATCTTCGTCTTCAATGTGACATCTTTGCTTTTCAATACTCTAAAGAGATCTTTTTGCCACAGCTTTTCCTAGAGCAATACGTCTTTTGATTTCTTGACTGCTGCTTCCACAGGTGTTGATTACAGAACCAATCAAAGCAAAATCTTGGACAACCTCAAGCTTTTCTCCATTTATTGTGAGGTTGTATACTGACCCAGTTGTAAGGATTTTTGTTTTGTTGATGTTTAGTCATAATGCATATTGAAGGCTATGATCTTTGATCTTCATCAGTAAATGTTTTAAATCCTTTTTGCTTTCAGCAGAGTGGTGTCATCTGCACAATGCACATTGTTAATGAGTCTTCCTCCAATCCTGAGGCCACATTCTTCTTCATAAAGTCCAGCTTCTTGGATTATTTGGTCATAATATAAATTAAAGCAATGTGGTGAAAGTATACAGCCCTCACACAAACCTTTCTCAACTTTAAACCAGGCAGTGTTTCCTTGTTCTATTTGAACAACTGCCTCCTGGTTTACATACAGAGTCCTCATGAGTACAATTAGGTGCTCTGTTCTTCCCATTTTCTGAAGTGTTATCCATAATTTGTTATGATCTACACAGTCAAATGCCTTTGCCAGTCAATAAAGCATAGATAGACATCTTCCTGATATTCTCTGCTCTCGGCTAATATCCACTTGACATCAGCAATGATGTGCCTGGTTCCCTTCCCTCTTCTGAACACCACTTGATTTTCTAGTATTTCCCTGTCTATATACTGCTGCAGTTGCTTTTGAATGATATTCAGTAAAATTTTGCTTGTGTGTGATATTAATGATATTGTCTGATAGTTTCCACATTCTGTTGTATCCCCTTTTTTGGGAATAGGCACAAATATGGATCTTTTCTAGTCAGTGGCCAGCTAATTATTTTCCAAATATGTTGGCATAAACATGTTAACATCTCCAGTGCTGCATCTTTTTGTTGAAACATCTTTCTCTGTATCCCATAAATTCCTGGAGCTTTGTGTTTCTCTAGTTCTTTCAAGGCAGCTTCCACTTTGTCTTTCAATACCATTGGTTCCTCTTCATATGCAACCACTTGAAATGGTTGGTCACCTACCAATTCTTTTTTTGTATAATGACTCTGTGTATTCCTTCCATCTTTTTTTGATGTTTCCTGTATTGTTTAATATTTTACCTGTACAATCTTTCACTATTGCCACTTGAGGCTTGAATTTTTTTCTTCATTTCTTTAAGCTTGAGAAACACAGAGTGTGTTCTTCCCTTTGGCTTTCTGCCTCCAGCTCTTTGCACAAGCCATTATAATATTTGTTTTTGTTTTCTTAAGCTGCCATTTGAAATCTTCTGTTTAGAACCTTAACTTCATCATGTCTTCCTTTTACTTTAGCTGCTCAACAGACATTCAAAGGCAAGTTCCATTGTCTCTTTTGACATGGAATTTGGTTGTTTCTTTTTTCCTTTTCTTTTAAATAACCTTTTGCTTTCTTCTTGAATGATATCTTTATGTCATGCCACAACTCGTCCAGTCTCCTATCATTTGTGTGTAATGCATTAAACCTATTCTTGTGGTGGTCTCTGAACTCAGGTGGGATATACTGAAGGTCACACCTTGGCTCTTGTACATTTGTTCTGATTTTCTTCAGCTTCAGTTTGAACTTGCATATGAGAAGTTGATGGTCTGATCCACAATCAGCACCTGGTCTTGTTTTGACATTTGATATAGAGATTTTCCATCATCTCTTTCCACTTATGTAGTCAGTTTGATTCTTGTATGCTCCATCTGGTGAAGTCCATGTGTATAGTCTCCAATTATGTTGGTGAAAAAATGTATTTGCAGTGAAAAGGTCATTGGTCTGACAAAATTCTATCATGTGATCTCCTGCATCATTTCTGTCACCCAGACCATTTTTTTTTCTGATTACTGATCCTTCTTCTTTGTTTCCAACCTTTGCATTCCAGTCACCAGTAATTTTCAATATGTCCTACTTGCATGTTTGACCTATTTCAGATTGCAAAAGCTGGCAGAAATCTCCCCTTTCTTTATTTTTGGCCTTAGTGGTGGGTGTATAAATTTGAATAATAGTCATATTAACTGCCCTTCCTTGTTGTTGTTGTTAGGTGCCGTTGAGTAGAGTCCGACTCATAGCGACCCTATGTACAGCAGATCGAAACACTTCTCAATTCTGTGCCAGGCAAACAATCTTATTCATGTTTAAGCCCATTGTTGCAGACACTGTGTCAATCCATCTGGTGGAGGGTTTTCCTCTTTTGCGTTGACCTGACACTCTCCCAAACATGATGTCCTTCTCCAGGGATTGTTCTCTCCTGACTACATGTCCGAAATATGTAAGACACAGTCTGGCCATTCTTGCTTCCAAGGAGCACTCTGGTTGCACTTCTTCTAGGACAGATCTCTTGGTTCTTTTGGCAGTCCATGGTATATTCAGTAGACGTCTCCAGCACCACAATTCAAAAGCATCAATTCTTTTTCTGTCTCTCTTGTTCAATGTCCAGCTTTCACGACCATATGATGTGACTGAAAATACCATGGCATGAGTCAGACGCACCTTCGTCTTCAATGTGACATCTTTGCTTCTCAATACTCTAAAGAGATCTTTTGCCACAGCTTTTCCTAGAGCAATGCGTCTTTTGATTTCTTGACTGCTGCTTCTGTGGGTGTTGATTATAGAGCGGAGCAAAGCAAAATCTTGGACAACCTCAATCTTTTCTCCATTGATCGTGAAGTTGCGTGCTGACCCAGTTATAAGGATTTTTGTTTTGTTGATGTTTAGTTGTAACCCATATTGAAGGCTATGATCTTTGATCTTCATCAGTAAATGTTTTAAATCCTCTTCATTTTCAGCAAGCAGAGTGGTGTCATCTGCATAACGCAGGTTGTTAATGAGTCTTCCTCCAATCTTGATGCCGCGTTCTTCCTCATAAAGTCCAGCTTCTCGGATTATTTGCTCAGCATATAAATTGAAGAGATAGGGTGAAAGTATACAGCCCTGATGCACACCTTTTTCAACTTTAAGCCACACAGTGTTTTCTTGTTCTATTCAAACAACTGCCTCCTGGTTCATGTACAGATTTCTCATGAGCACAATTAGGTGTTCTGGTATTCCCATTTTCCAAAGTGTTACCCATAATTTGTTATGATCCACACAATCAAATACTTTTGCATAATCAATAAAACATAGATAGACATCTTTATGGATATTATTCTTGCACTGACAACATTGTATTTCAGGACAGATCTTGAGTTGTGGTTTTTGATGATGAATGCAACCCCATTTCTCTTTAGTTTGTCATTGCCAGAACAGTAGACCATATGATTATGTGACTCAAAATTATGTAGCTCACTTATGATTATGTAGCTCACTGATGCCTAGAATGTCCATGTTTATGTCCTCCACTTCTCTTTTGATGATTTCTAATTTTCCTAGATTCATACTATATACATTCCATGTTCCAATTATTAATGGATGTTTACAGTTGTTTCTCCTCATTTTGAGTCATGCCACATCAGCAGATGAAGGTCCCTGGGGTTTATTCCATTTCTATCATCAAGGTAGACTCACTTTGAGGAGGCAACTCTTCCCCAGTAGTCTTTTGTGTACCTTCCAACTTGGGGGGCTCATTTTCCAGCACTATATCTGACAGTGTTTCTTTGTTATTCATAAGATTCTCAATGGCTAGTTGTTTCAGGAGTTGTTCGCCAGTGCCTATTCCCTAGTCTGTCTTAGTCTGGAAGCTCAGGTGAAACCTATCTACCATTGATGACCCTGCTGGTATCTGAGATACTGGTGGCATATCTTTCAGCCTCATCGCAATACACAAGCCCCCACAGTGTGGCAAATTGACAGACGATGAGTGGGGGAAGTCAAGGGGTTTAAGACAAGTTAATTACCATGAATTATCTGGATAGACCATAAATGCCATCACAAATATCCTTAAAGGTGAGAAGCAGAGGGAGGTAGCATAGACACACAGCAAAATACAATGCTAAGAGAGAAAAGAGAGAGGTGTCGCCATAACTAAGGCATGCTGACTGACGGCAGGAGCTGGAAGAGCCAAGGAATAGATTCTCCACTAGTGACTCCAGAGGGAGTGAGACCCTGTTGACATCTTGATTTTGGCCTTCTGTCTCCATACCTTGAAGGGAATAAATTTCTGTTGCTTTAAGCCATCCAACTAGCAGTAATCTGTTATAGCAGCCATGGGAAAGGAATTCAGGTACTATTAAATGAAAGCAATCATTATCGTCTTCCTTCCCACCCCTAGTATGTGGTTTCAAAAAACAGAGAGTGAAGTTCTTAGTTCATGTTTTGTCTCATCAAGCATTTTCCAGAAATACCAGGAAACATTTTTAATATTCTAGAATAGGTGTCATTCAAGACAAAGACATGCTATCATTTTTAGAGGTTGTGGCCTATCAACAGAGATCTATTCCTTAGTTCTACTCTCCAAAGCAACACAATATAGAGAAAAGATCTAGGGTTTTGCCATTATATAGTGACTTAGCTTTTAGGTCTACTGCTTTCTAGCTCTGTGATCTATCCTGTTGCTCTGCAACATAAAGATAAACCTGTCCTGGTTCCACCCTTAGAGACATTTTACAAGGAGTCTTATAGCCTTCATTAAGATCTCTCTCAGTCAAGTCCAAGGTTCATGTATGGATTCCCTTATTGCAGCCCTAGGAGCTCAGTAAAGACTACAGGGTGAAGTATGTGTGGGTTTTTCAGATTTTAGGCAATTTGATTCGTGTTAAAATGTCAACTGTTTAAACATAGTCCTTTTCTAAAACCAATGGTAGATACATATACATTATGGGTGATGCATAACGGTGATAGTTTGAGTCAGAATAGCATTTTATGTGTACTTCTCTGTAACAATTTGTGTACAAATCAGGCCTTTTATCAATATAATAGGCCCACTTATCTGTGGAAGATACATTTGAAGACCTCCCCAGTGGGTACCTGAAACCATGGATAGTCCTGACTCATATATATCTTATTTTTTCCAATTCCTACATACTGATAATAAAATTTAATTTGAAAACTAAGCTCAGTAAGAGGTTAGCTTCAATCATGAATAATAAAACAGACTAAGTATAAAAATAGGCTGTAATGAAAGTTATTTAAAGCTTATACATTGTTTATTTCTAGAATTTTTCATTTAATATTTTAATGCCATAGTTGACTATAGACAATGGGAACCATAGAAAATAAATCTGTGGATAAGAGGAGGTACTACTGGGTTTCTTTTTATCTCATTAGGCACCCCCCAAAAAATGGAGGGGTCAAAAGGAGTATAGTGATCTAAATAGTGAAAAAATAACATTCACTATGTTACTATTGCCATCTGTATGGGTTTATGTTTAGAATAAAGTTTATTTCTCTTTATGTGAGAGAGAAATCAATTGAAAATCACAAGGGAAAAACTATCCCTGTTATAGATCTCAAAGAGTGGAGTTGTGAACACTAAAATTTCCATAAACAGCAGCAGACCATCCTCATTTTATCAAATTGGAATGAGGCCAACTTTCACAGCTGCTTTCTCTTCTCAACTTTGCAGAAGCAGCCTGTCTAAGGAATCAGTATTACTCTATATTTCTTAGTGGGGATGTGCTCCTTTTGAATTATTCTGGAATTAAAATATTTATCACCAAATATTTTCAAATGCTCGCCTTTAAATCTATATTGCCTTTTAAAAACATTTTATCACTCCTTTTGGAAGACCTATAGGAGGTGGGTTTGGATTGCAAAATAATCATGATGATAACATAAATGATAAGAAATTGATTCTGTCATGTGTGGACCAGATGTATTGTTGGGAGGTGTGACAGCTGATTTTATTTCTTTGTTGTTGTATGGCAGGGGGAGGATGATAAGCAGGTAGATTCGGAAATGGAAGGTACTGAGAAGCTGGAACTTGGGGATCATGTGCTATGCAGTTATGTAGAATATTTCTCTTTTAAAAAGCAGGAAAATTTTGGCTGGTGCAGTAGAGGTGGAAGAGAGTCAGGGCCGTTCTAATGAGTGTTTAGCAGCCATCTCTCCTGACAAAGAAAGACTGCTTTGTAGCATTTGCTGTTTCTGCAGTAAGTACTCCCAAGATGGCTGATTTTAAGCTACTAGTGTGATGTCAAGTGGTTCACAAAATTTCTGAAGATTTAACATTTGGCTCTGGCAAGCTGGTATACTATGGGCAGGGAAGAAGCCAAAATGTGTTTTTTATTTTTTTCATGTTGGAGTTTCCACTAAAAATGGAAATGGTTTTGCAGAGTAGATAAAGTTATTGGGTCTTAGGGATATTTGAGCATTGGGAGTTCAGAAAACTGTCCAACAGGATGTCTGAGCTGTCTTTGACCTCACACATGAATTACTGCAGGTAGTAGCATTCTGAGCACATGTGGTGAGAACAAGGCCATTGTGATTTCTGTGGACCGTCTGAATGGCTCTGAGGATTGGCCAGGATGGTATCTCTGTCATTGTGGAATAGGGTACCAATTTTCTCTCTCTTTTCTTTTCTTTTCTTTTCCATTCTTTTCTTTTCTTTTCTTCCTTTGTTCTTTGTTTCTTTCTAAATATGCAAGACCATAAATGCCATCACAGATATCCTGTCCTTTCTTTTCCTTTTCTTTCCTTTCCTTTCCTTGCCTGACTGCCTGCCTACCTTCCTTCCTTCCTTCTTTCCTTCCTCCCTCCCTTCCTTCCTTCCCTCCTTCCTTCTTTCTCTTTCTTCTAGGGATCTCAGGAAATACATACTTATATTACTAATATTGAACACTTGTTCAATTTTGGCATAAGATCATCTCCATTGGGTGTGGGGGCTATAGGCCTATATTTTTTCTCCATCCAAACATACTTGCAGAAATACCCTGTTTTATCATGTTACTTTTATTTCTAACAAAGGACATTTATATGGTAATCTGTCAAAAGATAGTGAAATTCCAACATGTACTGAAATTCTGAGAGTTTCTCAGTTGTTCTCGGTGGCAGAAGTAGATCTTGACACATTTTCAAGGCCCACCAGGTTCTGTGGTACAATGCTTCAGTGTCTTGAAGGTACTTTCATCAACCACATGTATTAGCTACTGTAATTGGCTGTAGCTGAGACTCATTTTATGGAGAAGCAGGGGAGGTAAGAGGTCATTAGAGCCAGAGTCTTTGTGGATAGGAGAGATTGCACTGCCAATTTTTAAAAGGCGTTGAAGACTAAATTCAAAATATTCATTGAGGGAGTCCTAATTTGATGGCATTGTTGGAAGGTGGTAGAGACTCAGGAGGTAGAGCCTGATTGGAGGAAGTGAGCCATTGGGGGTGTGCCTTTGAAGGATATCATGTTCCTGGCACCTTCCTGTCTATCTCTTCCTGCTTCCTGGCCATCATGAGGTAAACAGTTTTCCACCCTGCCCTTCTGCCATGATGCTCTGCCTCCCCACAGGCCCAGAGAGAGTGCAGTCAGCTCACCATGGACTGGAACCTCTGAAACCTCCTTTTAAATTGTTTCTCTCAGAAATTTGTCACAGTGATGAAAGGCCCTCATAATACCCAAAGCAAGGATGAGGGGCTATGGAGGAGGGAAACAGCAAGGGCCCTGGAATCACTCTATCAAGAGCAAGAGAGTAAAAGATTTTGGCTTTGCTGTAACACAAAGGCAGCTATAGACAATATGAAAATGAATGGGCTATAATGAAACTTTATAAAAACAGCAGAGGGATTAACTTTGACCAGAGTTTTCCATCCCCTATGACAGAGGATGAGTAGCTGTGAGTCGGATCCAACTCGATGATACCCAGAAACAACATTAGAGAAGACAGAGGATAGAGAATAGAGGATAAGTGCAAGCTCCTGTGGTTGCTGGTTTGTTGAAAGGGGACCAAGTGGGATACTGTATTGTGCCTTTCTCTTTATTGGCTTTAACTCAGGTTCTAATACTTTCCATGATGGGATGGGAGACCACTTGGGAATACCAGGTGCTGAACGGTAGGGAGAAGGACCTGACAATCCACTCTCGAAACAAGCTGCCATTGAAAACCCTACAAACAGCAGAGAAGCACTGACAATAGTGCTGGGCATAGCACAGTGTCTGAGAGTGTTTCGTTCTGTTGTACATTGGGTCACTATGAGTCAGACTCAACTTGATGGCATCTAACAATAACAACAACGAGGCCAGAAGACTTCAAGAAATGATGACTGATAGTATCAACTATGATATCCTTCTTGTGCTTAAATCCTCTTATGAATGTATGACAATTTGTGTGGAGAGAAGAAAGAAGACATTTAAAAGAACTACATTTATTCTACTTTTAGAAGGAAGAATGGATTTTCCTTCTGTTTGACTTTTTCACCCTTTCTAAAAAACATAGGGGATAAGCTGTGTATCTCTGATGAAACAGAACATACCACACATCATTTGTGTGTGTGTGTGTGTGTGTGTGTGTGTGTGTGTGTGTGTGTGTGTTGCCGGGGGTTGAACCAGAGCTTTGTGCATCCTAGGCAAGTGTTCTACCACTGAGCTACATCCCCAACCATATTTACTTTTTGTTTTGAAAAGATTTTCATTGGCAGTAGTTATTAGGTATATTGTTGACAAGAAATATAGGTATAAACTGTATACTCCTATAACTTCTGAGAGGAAAAGTCTCCCCACAAGCTCATCCAGAGGACAGAGTGCCATAATTTAGAAATATGACACCTTCTAAATATTTTGATAAGGACTGGACAATGGACTACAGTGACTGTATTAGTTTTGTAGGGGTGCAGTAAGAAAGTACCACAAACTTCATAGATTGAAGCACCAGAAATATTTTCTTTCACAGTTATGGAAGCTAGACTTTCAAAATTAAGATGTTAGCAAGGAGTCACTAAGGGAACATACTTTCTTGCCTCTCCCAGCTCCTGCTAGTCCCAGGCCTTCCTTTATTAGTGGAAGCATAAAACTCTGCCTATGTCTTCATATAGCCATCTTCCCTCATTGTCCGTATCTAAATCTCCCTCTTCTGATAAAGACATAATTCATAATAAATTAAGGGTCCACCCTAATGACTTAATCTTAACTTGATTACACCTAAAAATAACCCAGATCCAAATAAGATTATACTCAAACATTGGGGGTTAGAATTTCAACATGTCTTTTAGGGAGACACAGTTCACGCAATAATAATGACCAAGTAAATATTTGTGAACCAGGGGCTAGGATTTAGCTTGGTAGAGTACTGCTCTCTGAGCTCTGAGGCCCTGGGTTTGTTCCCCAGCATGGCAAAATTGGGAGAAGGACCTGGCAGCCCACTCCCAAAACAATTTTGAAGCAATCAGCCATTGAAAACCCTATGAATAGCAGAAAAGCACTGACACAGTGCTGGGCATGACACAGTGTTGGGGAGTGTTTTGTTCTGTTATAGAAAGGGTCACTATGAATTGGACCCAGCATGAGAGCACCTAACAACAACAATTTATGAATCAAGACTGAACACAAAAGAATGAGTTGAACCAACCATATTCTCTGTCTTAGGACTCAGCATTAAAAGCAAAACAGGAATTCACTGTATAAAGGGATGTGATCCTTCAGGACCATGACAGCCAAAACCATGTGCAAAATGAAATTGTAAGTTAGCACAAAAGATGGAAAGTGGTGCAGAGAGTAAAAGAGATGTGATGTGCGGGAAAAACAAGGATGAAGAGAGATGGTAAGAGAAAGAACAGTTTGCAAAGGAGCTTCAGTTCTTCAACTGAGTAATTTTTTTCAATTTCTCTTTTCCCCACATGATACAACCCATGTGACTTTTTGTTGCTTGAAAACAAAAGAACACACTAGTGACCTGTTCTTGTTCCACAAGACACAGGGAGGTAAGTTTAGGTAGGAAGGTGGAAAGAGAGAAAAGGAGCAAGCAAGGAGCAGAAGGTGCCAACTCCTTTATTTCTTGTTCTGTTTATGCCTTGCTGCTAATCTTTGCTCTCTGTCATAGATTCTCATAGGCAGCATTTCTTGGTAAAATCACACTGACATTCAAATCCATCTAGAGCAAAGGATAAAAAAGCTCTTATTGATATTACATCCCTTTATTAGCCATGCATCTCTCATTCTCTTAGGCTTAGTTGGACCAATGGAAAGATAAACAGAGTAATCTCTCTCTTCTCAAATTCACTTGCCAGTTTTAACTACAATCTCCCTTTTGATGTATATTTTGCACAATATGAATTGTTAATAAGGTTAATAAAAGACAAGGTATGGAGAAGCCAAATATTACACAGCTCCTATTATATCCTAATGTACTTAACAACATCTTTTATGCAAGAAACTGTTCCAGGTATATCCTAGACTTTTTACTCAGGATAGAGAACCCAACTGCAGGCTCAGGGCATACTATTCTATATCACTAGAGACTGGTCTCAATCTGTCCTAAAGTATAGCATATATTAGTTACTACATTAAATATGAATGTCAATATTTTCAACATTCTTGTGTAAAAATCTATGTTGCTGTTATTAGATGCTGTCGAGTGGGGTCCAACTCATAGTGACCCTATGTACAACAGAATGAAATACAACTCAACACCATGTCGGTACTTCTCTGCTATTCATCAGGTTTTTGATGGCTGATTATTTCAGGAGTGAGCTGCCAGGTCCTTCTCCCAAGCTTACAACATCTAGTATTCCCAGGCTGTCTCTCACCCAAGGAATAACCAGGCCTGATCCTGGTTAGCTTCTGAGATCAGATGGGATAGGATGCCAGGGTGTTATTGCTATAGATGCCATGTTTTATAGAGACAGCAAAATAAATTGCATACTGTCTCAAATTTCCTTCTTGATCAATAGAAATAATTATGTGGTTTTCCAGTTTTCCAGTGAGGTGACTTTAATAGTCTCTTCAGTTAAACTTTCCTGTATCAACCTCAAGGAAAATCTAAAAGAAAAAAGTTAGAAATAAAATTATTTCTCCTTAATGCATTTTATTTTTGGCACTTTTAAACCTAATTACAGGTGTATGAACCTCCACGTGTTTGTCAACTTGTCATGTTATGGGAGCTTGCATGTTACTGTGATGCTGAAAGCTATGCCACCAGTATCTCAGATACCAGCAGGGCCACCCATGGTGGACAGATTTCAGCTGAGCTTCCAGACTAAGATAGACTAGGGAAAAGGACCCTTGACCCCCCCCCCCAACAATTAGCCCTTGAAAACCCTATAAATAGCAGAGAAGCACTGTCAAATATAGTGCCAGAAAACGAGCTCCCAAGGTTGGAAGGCATTCAAGAAATGAGTGGGAAAGAGTTGTCTTTTCAAGTTAACCTTAATGATGGGAATGGAGTAAAGCCCCAGGATCTCCTTTTGCTGATGTGGCTCAACTCAAAATGAGAAAAAATACAATGGCTGCAACAATGGACTCAAACATTAAAAGATTATTTACCTGGCACAGTATTGGGTAGTGTTTTGTTCTGGTGTACACAGAGTTACCATGAGTTGGATTTGAGTTGAGGGCACACAGCAACAGATATGGAAGAAAAATCCTGTATCTTAAAAGCTTCAGGATGGAAAGTTTTGTCCCTGTTTTTGGAAGATAATGTCTTTATTCTTGTGTGTGGCTTTTCATTTTGAATTATCTGGGCTAAACTGAATCTTAAAGGGTGTTTGCTACTTTTGACTTTGTTGAACAGTTTCCACTGAAATACCTTTATCTCTCAATATTTAAAAATAGCTATTTCAGGTGTAAATGTGTTCCATTTCATTGAGAAGCCTTTTGCCATTTGCCAGAGTTCTTTTTTTGTGAACCTTGACGTGCCTTGCTAGCTCAGTTGTAACATTTTCACAATCATGTTATCTGTCATGATCTGAGAGTGATGTATGAACATTGTCAAGTAGGAAGATACATCTTGGAGAAAAAAACTACATTATGCACTTGCCTGGCAAATTTAAATCAATAATGCTTTACTTTAATTTGAGGAAAATATTTGTGCATTCGATAAAGTCAAATGTGGGCTAGGCAGGGTAGTGCATGCCTATAATCCCAGCACTGGGGGGACTAAGGCAGGAGGTTTTCAAGTCTGAAGCCATGCTGGGCTACCTAGCAAGTTCCAGTTCAGCCCCAGCTATATAGCAAGAGTCTGTCTCAGGAAAAAGAAAAGCCAAATTATGTTACAGAAATTGTTATAAAGATGTTATGGTTTGAATCTGAAATATCTTCTGAAGGTTCATGTGTTAAAGGCTTGGTTGTCGGGTGTTGAGGATTTTGGGAAGGGATTAGATCACGAAGGTTCTGTCTTTATCAATGGATTAATCCATTGATGGGTTCATAATTTGATGGCATTAGTGGGAGGTGATGGAAACTAGATGGTGGGGTCTAGTTGCAGGAGTGAGGTCGCTGGGAGTATGCTTTGCACAGTGTATCTTGTTTCCAGCCCAAACTTCTCTCTCCCTGGATGCTGTGAGGTGAGCCGCTTGCCTTTGCCATGCTCTTCAGCTATGACATTTCTGATTTGCCACAAAATTCAAAACAATGGAACCTAGACTAAGACCTCTGAAACCGTGAGCCACAAGACACCTTTTCTCCCTTAAATTGTTCATTGCAGATATTTTGTCAGTGGTGAAAAGCTGCCTATCACATCAAATAATAAACTGTGAGAAGTTTATTTGTGAGAAGTTATCCTGATGTTAAAGGTAAAGAAACCTATGATGCAATGAAGCTTGTACTTTGGTTTCACTAAGCTTCATTTTGGGAAGAGATGGAAACTACATGCTAAGTAGACTGAGGTTAATTACCTCTAAAGAAACCCCCTTTGTTATTTCTTTGTTTTTTGTGCAGGTTTGGGGTTATCCTGTTAGGAGTCAAGGAATAATTGCTGCATAATTAGATTTTCTCTCTTAGATGCCATGGCCAATTATTTTGTCTTATATTTTTAAAAGTTACTAGAAAATATATCCAGTGTTTGTTTTTGAAAAACAAGTCTGGGTTATAAGTCAAGCACTATCCCAATTTTTTCCTTCCTTGCAAAACTCATGAACTTATATCATTTTTGTTATTTTTCTCTCATTTTGGGAGGAAAAAAGAACTAGGGTCTTGAATAAGCAGATAATTCTAGATTCTGGAAATGGACTACATTGTTTAACATCTTGGCTCTGCCACTTATTAGCTTTATGATTATGGGTAAGGTACACAATCACATTTTATCCCTGTTTCCTCACGTGCAGAATTAAAATTGAAATAATAATGTTATTTGTTCCATTGGGTTAAAAGAATATCTGGCAAAAGTTGGTACTATGTAAGTGCTAGCACTTGCTATCATTTACTCCCATGTGTTTGTCAGCTTGTTGTGGTGTGTGGGCTTGAGTGTTGTTGTGATGCTGAAATCTATGCCACCAGTATTTCAGATACCAGCAGGGCCACCCATAGTGGACAGGTTTAATTGAGCTTCCAGGTTAAGACAAAGTAGGGAGAAGGATCCAGAAGCCCACTCCCAAAACAATTAGCCATTGAAAACCCTGTGAATAGCAGAGAAGTAATAGCAAATAAAGTGCCAGAAAAAGAGCCCCACAGGTCGAAACGCATTCAAGAACCAACTGGGGAAGAGTTGCCTCCTTAAAGTCAAGTCAACCTTAATGACAGGAAGGGAATAAAGTCCCTAGAACCTTCTTTTGCTGGTGTGGCATGACCCAAAGTGAGAAGAAATATAGTGGCTGTAACAATGGGCTCGAACATAAAATGATCATGTGCATGGCACAGTGTTGGGTAGTATTTTGTTCTGTTGTACATAGGGTCTTCATGAGTCACATCTGACTTGATGGCACCTCACAACAACAACAAATCATTTACATGATTAGTAGACAAATACTTGATCAAGCACATTTACCTGGCAAATTCATTTGTCATCTCTCCATGGGGTTACCATGTTGCACAGGATAGAATATAATGTGCCCAACACCCCTTCAGTCATGGTACTATGTTCTTCAAGAATGATGTTCCCTAGTATCATGAAATTTTGAGCTGATTCATCTGATTCCATTTTATATGTATCAAAGCAGACCATCAAGGATTGTGCTGAAATTCCAGGTCACATTAAGAAGAATTTCTTCTCTGCATTCCTGGAGAGAAAAAAAAAATCTTCCATTGCAGAAGAAAATAAATCAAACAAATGTTATGTCAATAGAGCTGTGATAAAACTGGACTAAGAATGTAGTCAGCTTGATATTCTGCAAATCATCATAAAAGAGGAGGTATTCTGGGAAAATCACAGAGTACTATTTCCGCTGCTCCCATGATGTATAACTGCTGCTAGGGAATGGTTAAAACTAATGTTCAAGCTCTGTTACCATTGCCATTTTCCTCTGGGTATTTCCCCAAAAGATGTTGCTTTCAGAAATATATCTTTTACAGGATAAGGGAGGGTAAGATACTTTGTTTCCTATTCTGTAATTTAGAACTGTGACTCTGGTCCACGGGGATGAAGTCAGTCACCACATTAGCATTTCAGAGATCACCCATAGACAATAATACTCAGGAGACATTGATACTCAGTTGGACTAAATTCAAAGAAACACTTTGAACTTGAAGGTACAGGAATTTATGTTTATTTTTCTGTTTCAAAATGATAACCACCTGCTGCCTTGCCAGAGTTTTGTTTCTTCCAGTCAAAATAATATAGCTCTTAAAAATTCATTTTCACTTCTGAGAAGCAGAACATTAAGAAAAAATATCCTTTTCCATTTCTTTAGATTTTGTTTGCCGAGTTGATCACCAAACCCTAGGGGTAAAGAAATTTAATTCAATCATCGTAAATATAGAATGAGGCACATTTGGGGATTTTCTAGTTTATAATCCAATCACATTATCCTTTTCTGGCCAAAAAGAGACTGTTGCCAACAGCTCAGAGAAGACATCTGAAATTTCCTCTTTGTAATTTTACACTGATACCAATCACTTGCAAAAATAGTTTTTGAAAAATGAAGTACTTCTCCATATTTTCTCAACCAGTGGTGAAATTACTATGTGCAAATGTTTACAAAGGCTTTAATTAGTACCTTAGAATTCACATAGAGATTTGTAAATAAATGGAAGATTGAAATTTGAAGAGTATTTTTGAGACCATTATTGTGTATAATACTTTTAATTAAGGCATCATATCTGAGCTTGACTATATTATTTTTAGGAACTTCTGAAACCCTATATCCAAGTTTCTGTTCTTTTCTGCCTACAATCTTCTTACTGTTGCCTTTCTAACTGGCTTCTGCAATCAACTTGCAATTTTTCCATGAACTACCCATGATGTCCCCTCCCAAATTTTTTCCTTGTTTAGCTTATCTTTGACCACATCATCACCCATTTCAATAGGACTTTTGCATCTCTAGTGCCTGTGATTTTTTCCCAATATTTTTCCAGTTAATTAATTAATTTTGGTGTATAACCTAAATTTTCCACATTCTTTGCTATTGTATTGCTGGAGAAAGTGATGCTGATTGTTGTTGCTGTTGTTAGGTACCCTCAAGTCAGTGTCTGATTGATAGTAAACCTAAGTACAACCCATGAAGCACTATTATCATGCTTCTCTGCTAATCATAGGGTTTTCAATGGCTGGCTGATTTTTGAGAGTGGGTTGCCGGGTCCTTCCCTCAAGCCTACAGCATCTGGTGTTCCCAGGCAGTCTCCCATCCAAGTACTAACCAGGCCCAACCCTGCTTAGCTTCCAAGATCTGACAGGATTAGATGCCACAGTGGTACGGCTGCAGGCTGATGCTGATTAGGGGCTCCAAAAATTCATCGATAATAACCTTTGATGGATCACTAGCAAACTTTGCTATGGTTGATAGTCACAGTCCTCATAGCTGTGATTCCAAGAAATGTTTTTCTCTCTTCATACTTGTAAACTGATCCACAAGTCCATTCTTTCAACTTTGCCAGCATTAGTGATACTATTTGAACAAATGTTCAAATCATTTCTCAACTCCTATTCCCTCTGGTAGCTTACCCTATGCTTTCTCTGCATTTTCACTTACTATCTTATTTTTATGCTTATCAATTCTTAATTACTATGATGAGGAAAGAAAGTCCATTTTCTTTCTCAGGGCTAATGGCTTATACTATGATCACAATCTCATCCTTTTTGCAGGACTTGCTCCATTAGTTATTTCCTCCATTTCACATCTTAGACCACTCTTCCCAATTAATTTTATTCTGCTAATTAACATATGTACATCCCCCTTGTAAATTACTACTTTTTATGTCTTTTTTAGACATGGTCTATGCCCATTAAGCTTCTTAAATTATCTCATGGCTCTATGATCACTTATAATTTGATGTCTAGCATTTTTTTTGGGGGGGAATGCTTTCTTGTTGATACAATCTTTCAATTTTAATGCATCATCATATTTAGAAAAAAAATTATATGCTTATTGTCTACCTCTCCAAGCAATGATATAAACACATTGAGAATAGAATATCTAACAGTTCCTAATTGTATCTATCATATATCATGGCTAGGAGAACTGGCACTCCATAACTATTCATTGAGTAACTAAGAAATCAGCTAATGGAATACACCTTCTCAAACTTTACTGAACAAAAAAGTGGAAGCTGCCTTGAAGGAATTGGTGAAAAACAAGGCTCCTGGAAATGGTGGAATACCAATTGAGATGTTTCAATAAACAGATGCAGCAATAGAGTGCTTACTTGTTTATGCCAATAAATTTGGAAAACAACTACCTGGCCACTGACTGGAAGAGATCCATATTTGTGCCTATTCCTAAGAAAGGGCATCCAACCGAATGTGGAAACTATCAAATAATATCATTAATGTCACAGACAAGATAATTCAAAAATTACTGTAGAAGTATATAGATGGTACTGCTGGAAAATCAAGCTAGATTCAGAAGAAAGCATGGAACCAGGGACATTATTGATATTATTGTTGATGTCAGATGAGTATTAGCTGAAAGTAGAGATATCAGAAAGATGTCTGTTTTATTGGCTATGCAAAGGCATTTGACTCTGTGGATCACAAAAAATTATGGATAACACTGTGAAGAATGGGAATGCTACAGCACTTAATTGTAGTCATGAGGAATTTATACATGGGCCAGGAGACAGTCATTCAAACAGAACAAGGAAACACTGACTAGTTTAATTTCAAGAAAGATGTGTGTTAGGGCTGTATCCTTTAACCATACATTTCAATTTCTATGCTGAACAAATAATCAGAGAAGCTGGACTTTATGAAGAAGAATGTGGTATCAGGATCAGAGAAAGACTCATTAACAATATGCATTAGGCAGATAACACAACTTTGCTGAAACTGAAGAGAATTTGAAGCATTTACTGATGAAGATCAAAGAACACAGCCTTCAGTATGAATTTCATCTCAATATCAAGGAACAAAAATCCTTGCAAATGGGTCAGTAAGCAACATCATGATAAATGGAGAAAAGATTGATGTTGTCAAAGATTTTCCTTTACTTGGTTTTACAATCAACACCCATGGAAGCAGTAGTCAAAAAATCAAATGATGCATTGCATTGGGAATATCTTCTGCAAAATACCTCTTTCAAGTGTTGATAAGTAAAGATGTCACACTGAAGATGGAGGTGTGCTCCAGTTGCATCATATGGTTGTTAAAGCTGGGCATTGAATAAGGCAGACAGGAGAAAAATTGTTGCTTTTAAGTTATGGTGCTGGAGATGAATATTGAATATACCATAGACTGCCAAAAGAACCAAGCATTCTATCCTAGAAGCAGTGAAACCAGAGTGCTCCTTGGAAGCAAGGGTGGCCACACTGCATCTGACATATTTTAGACATGTCAGGAGGGACCAATCCCTGGATAAGGACATCATATTTGACAGAGTAGTGGGTCAACTAAAAAAAGGAAGACCCCCAATTGGATGGATTGACACAGTGTCTGCAACAATGGGCTTAAACATATAAATGATTGTGTGCATGGTACAGTATCAGGGAGTGCTTCATTCTGTTGTTTCTATGAGTTGGACCCAACTCAATGGCGCCTAACAATAACAAACATTATTCTCTTGTAGTTTTCAGGGGGCCTGATAATGACTCTGTCCTGTATTAATGTTATCCAGGTCACATATTCCTTGGAATCATTTGTCATCTCTCATTTCCACCACCAAATCCTTTCAGACCCCAATTTCTTATTCTACAAACCCTCATATGTATTTCCTTTCTGCCTCATTTTCATTTCAGCATTCTTAACTAGGAAATTTCCACAGCATCTTATATTCTCCTAGCCTCCTCCCATACCTATTGCCCATCCATCCTTCATTGACATACCAGTGTAATCTTTATCTTAAAGTTTTGGCTACTCTCAGTGGCTTCTGTTGCTTACACCCTAGAATTGTAGGAGTTTTGTGGCTTGGCTCCAACTGGTTATTATTGCCTTATCCCTTAATAGTTTATACCCTCATCTTTATATTTCAGTTAAGCATTTCACAGGATACTTCTCATTTTTGTAAATATAAATAAATAAATATATAAGTAAACAAATACCTTTCTCATATAGTTCACCTAAATGAGAATTCCTTCTTTGTATCCATCTAAATCATCTGGCAAGATTTGACCCAAATACCACCTTTTCAAATATTCCCTGCCAGAATTGTCCAAATAAAAGGAACCTCTTTCCCCTTTAAATTCTCACAATATTTTCCATTTCCTTAATGGCATGCCCTACATTATATATTTATTACAATATCTGTGTGCATTTTTCTTGCTTAATAAATTATATATCATTTGAGTATAGAAATATTGTAGGTATATCTTTTTATTTCTCTAGTGCTGTAGAGAGCATCTTTTTTTCCTTCAGCTTTTCTGAGGCATTTACATCCAGTAAAATCCATTTTAAGTGTAAACTTTGGCAAATATTAGTAATTGTGTACAGTTATCATATGACACTCAAGATGCAGAATGTTTCTATTATTGTGAAAGGTTTTAGTATACAGTTTTGAAGCCTGTCCTCTTCTTTTAAACCTCAGCTTCAGGTGATTGCAGATCTTCCTGTAACTATAGTTTTTCCTTTTCCAGAACTGATGTAAGTAAAATCATATCATAGTTTTTAGGGCTTTACTGATTTCACATTACTTAATGTTTTTGTGATTTGTTACTAGTGTTTATTTTTTAGTTAATTTCATGTATCATTATTCCCTTTTATTGCCTGCAGCTGTAGCCCTGTGGCATCTGATCCCGTCAGATCTCAGAAGCTAAGCAGGGTTGGGCCTGGTTAGTACCTGGATGGGAGACCACCTGGGAATACCAGAAGCTGTAGGCTTGGGAGAAGGACCTGGCAACCCCCTCCCAAAAATCAATCTGCCATTGAAAACCCTGTGAACAGCAGAGAAGCACTGACAATAGTGTTTCCCCTGTTGTACAGATGGTCGCTATGAGTTGGATACCAACTCGAGGGCACCTAACAACAACAACAACATTCTCTTTTATTATGGATATGAATATAGCACCATTAGTTTTTCATTCACAAATTGATGGACATTTTAGCCAGGCACTGTGGTACCAACCTATAATCCCTGTAATTTGGGAAGCAGAATAGGAGGATCACAAGTTTGAAGCTAGAAGCAGCTTGTGCAACTTATTGAGATCCTTTCTCAAAATAAAAAATAAACAAATGCAACTGAGAGTGCAGCTCAGTGGTAAAGCACTTTATATATGAACAAAATGAGTACAGAAAGATTATGTAACTTGCTCAGAATCACACAGCCAGTATTTGACAGTCCATCTAACTCCAGAGTCTATATTTTCAATCATTTCACTTCATGCTACTCCTCTTCCTGGTGACATCTCTCACAGTCACAATTTGTATTTATTCATTGCTTATTAATGTCTATTTTCATGCCCCAAGAAGAATGATTTGGTTTAGCTCAGTTGATAGAGTGCTGCTCCATACTCTCTGAGGACCCAGGTTTGATCCTTAACACTACAAAAATGGGCGAAGGACATGGCAATCCATTCCCAAAGCAATCCTGAAACAATCAGCCATTGAAAACCCTAAGAGAGTCGCCATGAGCTGGACCCAACTCAATTGCACCTAAGAAAAACATGGTACCTAATATGACTAGTAAGGAAAATATGAAACCAACAGAATCAACTAAATATCAAACTATATGTTGATATGATCCTGCATTTTTGATGTTACCTTCCCTTCATATGTGTGTCCTCTCTTGGAATTTTTGTATGACTAGGTTAAATTTCTCCCCCACATGCCTGTCAGTTTGCCACACTGTGAGGGCTTGCATGTTGCGATGAGGCTGAGAGCTCTGCCACTGTAACCTCGGACATGAGCAAGGTTACCCATGGTAGACAGGTTTTCAGCTGAGCTTCCAGACTAAGACAGACTAGGGAGTAGGACCTGGGGATCCAATCCAGAAACAACTAGCAATTGAAAAACCTATGGATAGCAAAGAAAGACTGTCAGATATAGTGCCAGAAAATGAGGCTCCCAGGTTGGAAGGCACTCAAAAGACTACTGGGGAAGAGTTGCCTCCTCCAAGTAGAGTCTACCGTGATGATGGAAATGGAGTAAAACCCCAGGATGCTCAACTTGCTGATGTGGCACAACTCAAAATGAGGAGAAACAACTGTAAACATCCATTAATAATTGGGACATGGAATGTACATAGTACGAATCTAGGCAAATTAGAAATTGTTAAAAGCGAAATGGAGCGCATAAACATTGACATTCTCGGCATCAGAGCTAAAATGGACTGGTGTAGGCCATTTTGAGTCAGACAATCATATGGTCTACTATGCTGGGAATGATAAACTAAAGAGAAATGGGGTTGCATTCATCATCAAAAAAGACATTTCAAGATCTGTCATGAAATACAATGTTGTCAGTGATAGAATAATATCCATA